>LTAE01012959.1:0-13178 GCA_001647135.1 Pontederia paniculata
TCCACAAGTGATGTATTTTCTCCATCTTCTCCTCCATTATATAGCTTAACCCTGTGACCATTAACTATGAACGTTCTCCCATGGGAGTGGCAAGCTCTAGAATTCCATAACTAAATACCTTGGTGACCAAGAATGGATATGACCATCGGGTCTTTAGCTTTCCCGAGAATAATTTGAATCGGGAGTTGAATAGGAGTACTTGATCTCCTTCTTTGAATTGCTTCTTCAAAATCTTCTTATCATACCAAGCCTGGTGCATTCTTTGTAAATTCATGAGTTCTCATATGCATGAAGGCGCAATTCTTCCAGCTCGGTGAGTTGCAACATCCTTGCTTCTCCCGCGGTTTTCATGTCTAGGTTAAGCTCCTTGATGGCCCAATATGTTTTATGCTGCAATTCAATAGGAAAGTGACATGATTTCCCATAGATCGGTCGATAAGGAGTTGTACCTAATGGTGTTTTGTAGGTTGTGCGATAAGCCCATAGTGCTTCATCAAGTTGGCTGCTCCAATCTTTTCGTGATTTTGTAACCACCTTTTCCAAGATGGTCTTGATTTGCCGATTGGATACCTCAACTTTCCCACTCGTCTATGGGTGATAAGGAGTTGCGACCTTGTGCATTATGTCATATTTGTAGAACATATTCTCGAGGTTCCTCTCCAAGAAGTGCTTCCCTCCATCGCTGATGACATCTTTAGGAATTTTGAATCTGGGGAAGATCACTTTGTTGAAGAGTCTCTTTACAATTTTAGAGTCACAAGAATCAGTAGGAAGGACTTCGACCCATTTAGAAACATAATTGATGGCGACAAGGATATATTTGTATCGCCCTAAATTAGTGAATGAACCCGTGTAGTCAATCCCCCACAAACCGAACAGCTCCACTTCGAGGATGCCCTTGAGTGGCATCTCATGTCTTCTGGATATGTTACCTCTCCTTTGACAGTTATTACTGAAAGCAACATACTTGTAAACATCTCTAAATAATGAAGGTCAATAGAAGCTTGCTTGAAGGATTTTGGTGGCTGTCATTTGCGCGCCGCCATGGCCACCATATAGGGGATGAATGACAGTGCCTAATTACTTCATGGGTGTCTTCTTCAGGGATACATCTTCGTCTCACATTTCTTGAATAGCATGGGGTCGTCCCAATAGTAATTCTTGGGTTCAAAAAAGAAGCATTTCCTTTATTGATGAGTAATCACGGGTGGCTGTACTCCAGCTGCTAAGAAATTGGCGATGTGAGCAAACCATGGAAGATTTGAGTTCAATAAAGCATATAAGTTCTCGTCAGGAAAGTCATAACAAATGGATAGTGATAGCGATTGTGACACCGCCTATGACAGCACTTGCGACAACGCTACTAACGACTGTTGTGACAGTAGTTGTGACGCTTCTTGTGATGCTGATAGTGACAACGATTTTGGTTGAAAACAGAGCCGGGACAAATGATCAGCAACAAGATTTTCAGAACCACTTTTGTCCCTAACCTCCAAGTCGAACTCCTAGAGAAGTAGGATCCATCTGATTAATCGTGGCTTTGCCTCTTTCTTCATCAACAGGTTCCGGACAGCTTGATGATCGGTGTAGATGATAACTTTGGAGCCTAGTAGATATCGCCAAAATTTGTCGATGGCGAACACTACAGTGAGAAGTTCTTTCTTGGTGGTGTTGTAGTTCATCTGAGTCGGATCTAGAGTCCGACTTGCATAATAAATCACATAATGAGTTTTATCAACCTTCTGCCCCATAACAACTCCAACTGCAAATTCGCTTGCATCGCACATGATCTCAAAGGGAAAAGAACAATCAGGTGTTTTGACAACAGTCACGGTTGTAAGGGCAGTCTTTATTTTTTCGAAAGCTTCTAGGAATGATTGTCAAATTGAAACTCCATATCTTTCTACAGTAATTGAGTTAGTGGTTCCGCAATCTTGTTGAACTCCTTTTATGAACCTGCGGTAGAAACTCGCATATCCAAGGAAAGATCTCACTCCCTTAACGTTTGTAGGTGGAGAAAATTTCTCAATGACCTCCACCTTTGCTTTGTCGACTTCGATCCCATTCTTGGAGATAATGTGGTCGAGAACCACACCTTCACGTACCATGAAATGACACTTCTCCCAATTCAATACTAGATCCACCTATTCACATCTCTGCAAAACTTTCTCAAGATTCATTAGATAAGATGCAAAGGAGGATCCATAGTCCAAGAAGTCATCCATGAATACCTCCATTATATTTTTAATGAAATCTGAGAAAATAGACATCATAGCACATTGAAATGTGTTCGGTGCATTGCACAAGCAAAATGGCGTCCTTCGATAGGCAAATGTGCCATATGGACAGGTGAACGTGATTTTTTCTTGGTCATCGGGGTAAATGGGATCTGTAAGAATCCAGAAAAGCCATCTAAATAATAGAAATAATCATGCATGGTAATCTTTTTAATGTCATATCTATGAAGGGCAGTGAAAAGTGATCTTTTCGAGTAGCTTTGTTCAGCCTTCGGAAGTCAATACACATCCTCCAGCTAGTGACAGTCCTGGAGGGGGTCAATTATCCTTTATCATTAGGCACCATAGTTATGCCTCCCTTTTTAAGGACAACTTGAACAACACTAAACTAGTTACTATCATAAATGGGATAAGTTACTCCTGCATCCAACAATTTAAGAACTTCATATTTGACTACATCTTTCATGTTAGAATTCAGTCGTATTTGGCCTTCAATGGAAGGTTTAGAGGCATACTCCATGGGAATTTTGTGGATACAAATGACTTGATACCCGTGATGTCAGCTAGAGAGTATCCAATAACTTTCCTATGGTACCTGAGAACATCTAACAATTGGGGTGTTTGATCAGAATTTAGAGCAGAACTAACCATGACAAGATAAGTGGACTCAGTGCCTAGGAATTCCTACCTCAAGGTAGAAGAAAGTACCTTTAATTCTACCTTTGGTGGTCTTCTGTCGTCACGGGCAAGTTGTGACGCAGGTGGTAGTGCTGTTAGTAACGACGGTTATGATACCACTGGTAATAGTTTTTTATTTTAAATTCTTCATAATCCTCCTTGTCATCAGAGATCTTCTTGCAAGCTTTAATGTTCGGATCTTGGGATTCATCACATAAAAATAAGGGTAAGAAGCAATTTTATCAAGCAATTCAGCAGAGGATCAGTCTAGTGCATTATGAATGAAATCTCTTCAATAGCCTCTTGAACAACTTCAGCAGGGAAATCAACATCTCATTCAAAATCAGGACATTTCAACACCTTGTTCAGATTAAACTTGATTTTGTCTTTGCCGATATTGAAAGATAACTTTCCATTCTTCACGTCGATTACAGCCCCGACGATAGCAAGGAATGGACAACCTAGAATATTTATCCATGTCCAGGACATCAAAGTTGGCAGGAATATAGAATTTTTCGACGCGGATCAGCACATCTTCAAGGATACACTCGGGACATTTGACTGAACGATCAGCCAACTATAGAATCATGCTTGTAGGCTTCATCTCGCAGGAGCTCAGCTTTTTAGATAAAGACAATCGAATGACGTCTCCTAGATCACATAATGTTCAGTTGACCTTCAAGCATCCGATTTCGCAGGGAATGAAGAAACACTCGGGGTCAACTTTGGTGGAAATCGATTCAGAATGGTGGCGCTTGCTCCTTCAGCTAGGGCCACAGTCTCTTAAACATCAATCCTTCTCTTCTTTGAAAGGATATCTTTTAGGAACTTCACATACATCGTCATCTGTTGGATCGCCTCTACAAAAGGAATGTTCACATGAAGCTTTTTGAGAACTTCAAGGAACCTGGTGAATTGTTGATCCTTTTGAGCCTTCATCAAGCTCTGAGGGAATGGTACGACTGGCTGGTAATCAGCTGTGATGGTCACCTTGGGTTGATCTTTCGGTGATCATCATCACATGTGGTATCACTAGTGGGTGAAGATAATGGTTGTGATACCGGTTGTGACGTCAGGTGGTGATGATCATCTTGACTTGGTGGAAATTCGCCAATAGGTATTTCTTTAATATCCTCCTCTTCTTCATTAGGGTTGACAGGTGCTAAAGAGGATGGAATGTGGCTCGATTGAATCGGTCCTCTTGACTCAAACTCCTTGCTGCTTCGAAGAACAACAGCCTTGCGCTTCTCCTTAGGGTTTCTTTTAGGTTGACCAGGCAAGACACTAGGTCTTCTTGCTGAGGACTCGGCTTGCTGCGCAATCTGGGTCTCCGACATCTTGTTGTGTGTGGACAAGCCCTCAATCTTGGAGAATAGTTATTGCATGGTCTCACTATGTTGCTGAAGTGTTTGACTTTGTTTTTGCTGAAAGCTCATTAGAGACGCCTGTTGTTGCATCAAATTCTCCATTATCAGTTCGAGGTTAGACTTAGGAGAAGGTAGTGCAAGTTGGTTGTCGGCGTTTGGATTTTGTAGGGCAAGTGAGTTTGGATCAGTTAATAGTTTGAATTGGGTGTTCTGGAATTGGTTGTTCGGTTTGAAGTTGGACTAGTGAGCTGGTGGTTGCTGGTAATGGTTGTTTCGATAGGAAAAATTGGGTGATTTCACCAACCAGGGTTATAGGTTTGGGAAAAAGGGTTGTTCTGTGGTCTCTTCTGGTTTTGCTAACCAAAAGGTATAACAATTATTGTTCTTTAGGGTCTTGGACATAGTAGGGTGGTGATGGTTGAAAGTGAGAGATTTGATAGGTAGTAGCAAGATGGTCAGAACCGCCGCAATTGTCACACCTCATGTCACTAGTGCGGACACAAGCAACTTGTGACACATGGTTGTGACCAGCGTTGAGGGTGATTTTTTGAATGCTTTCTGTATGGCATTCTCCACCTTATGTGTGATCTGGTCCCAGCCTCCAGTGTTGGAACATGCTTGAACTTCTTTGCCATTATTTCAGTCTTGAGCATCGCCATCATTAATGATCTTGTAGGCATCGTTCACACTCTTGTTGCCGAAAGAACCTCCAACGGCTGCATCAAGGGACAATCTATTTTGGTATAGGAGTCCATTATAGAATGCCTGTGCTAGCATCCACTTCGCGAAGCCGTGATAAGGACAACTCCTCAACAGAGTTTTGAAGTGATCCCATGCCTCGTAGAATGACTCATTATTCTTCTGATAGAAGCTTGTGATCTGGTTCCTTAGGTGAATAGTTTTGCTCGGTGGAAAAAATTCATCCATGAATTGTAGCATCAGTTGGTCCCAAGTGGCAATAGAATTACTTCTTTTGATCTCAACCGTCCTTTAGCCCTGTCTCTCAAAGAAAATGGAAACAAACGTAGCCTTTCATCATCATTAATAGCACCATTAATCTTGAAAGTATTCATGATCTCAAGAAAAGTTTGTATATGAGCAGTAGGATCTTCATTAGCTAAGCCAACAAATTGATTTCTTTTGACAACCGTGACAAGGGCAAGATTCAGTGCAAAATCGGGATTTGCAATACTGGGAGATATGTAAATGTTACCAGGAGTAGCGAATTCATTTAAAGACCTATTATCCGCAGCATTAGCGGCATTTTGGTTCGCCATTGGATCCAGATTTTCAGTAATCGGATCTATCTCGAGTCTAGGCTCTAGTTTCCTAGATTGAGAGTTTCTTTGTTGCCGCCTTCTTTGCCTAAAGGTCCTTTCAATCTCAAGATCGCTCGGAACTAGTTCTTTAGGTCTAATAGTTTTGCGCATGCAACAATCAACAGATCAGTAGAGAAAAAGAAAAGAAAAATGATGATATAAACAATGGTCGTGGAAAGTCTAGTTTAATCGAGAAAAGAGTTCCTAGAATTAGTTGGACACCAGTCCCTAGCAACGGTGCCAAAAACTTGATGTGCGTCATGTAATAGGTCAGGTTGTAACAGAAAAGATCCGGTTGTAACACAAGTTGTAACAGCTTTAATGACACACGATTGTTGCAAGTTTTAAAATTTATAAAACACCAAATTACACAACTACTACTTCCGCAAGCGCATGGATAGTTGCAGTACTTTAGGGTCGATCCACAAGACTGGTCAACTAGGTATCCAAGAAGATTCCTAACCCAACTACACTAGACTAAGGAGAAAATGTTGTTGAAGGGGGTTTGTTTTTGGATTTTTTTTTTCAAATACGACAAAATAAACAGAGGAAATATCAATGATAAAAGCATTTCCAAGGCAAAGTTCCACCCCAGGCTCGTCTGTAATTGTAATCATTAAAAATGAATGAATCGAAACTATAAGGAGTTCAAAGAATAAAACCATGCAACATTACATTGCTCACTGATCTAATCCAAGAACTCATTGTTCGAAGTCTTAGATTGATCGAGGAAGTTATTCAGGAAAAGATCCACTATCATCACAGTAATATCCCCTGAAATTCTATAAAAACAATATGCTCAAATCAATATGTTAAGTCATCACAACCTATCGTCATAAGCTGCCATGTTTCCCCTTGTTATGCCAGATTCCTCTGTACGTAACCCTAGACGATCCCGCCAAGGCTTGGTATAAGTGAGGATTTATAGACAAGGACTTAAGTTGATACTGAACTCAACATGTGGATTGTCACAATCAATCATCACTTGCGAACACTCCACGTCGTGACAGGTTTCCCGGTCACACGACCTTGGGCAATCCCGATCAAGGGTAATCCCAATTAAAGAGTGTCTACCGAGACTATTGATAATGATTAATCCTTTCCAAAAATGCACACCAATCGGCCTTCATGGAGTGAGACATATAAAATAGGGAATAGTCGCACTCGTCCGTCACAAGCGATGTTCTTCAACAATCGTGATAGATTCCTCGGTTACACGACACGGAACGATCCTAGCCAAGGCTTGGTCCAGTTGAACAGGAACAAACGCAAACTTAGGTATATGACTACATAAAAGATTTCTCAATTCTCAATAGTTGTGACAGATTTCTCGATTAACAATCTCGAATTTGACCGAATGAAGATAATTAGTAAATCAATGGAATTCAAGAATATAATGTTTCACAACATTTGTGACAGATTCCTCAGTTACACAACCTCGGGTGATCTTGGTCAAGGCTTTAGGATCTAGATGTCATCAAGAGGGGGGGTGAATTGGTGTATTAAACTTTTCAACAATTTCTAAAGTAGTTATCTTAGCGGTAGCATATAAATGCAAATGTAAAGAAGAAGAAGAAGAGAACAAGCAAACAAACAATGGTTTGCTGACGAGGTTCAGCCGAACTCTTGGCCTACGTCCCCGCTCCAGTCTTCTCGAACTCGAGACTTCAGGAGATTACTAAACTCCTTCTTCAAAGGGCGAAGGCTCCCTTACAACTTCTTCCTCTCCTTTCTTTCTCTCGAGGACAAGGAGATAACCACTTACAAGTTCACACTTGAACACACACTTTCTTCTATTATGGATTTGTCACTCGAATGCTCAAAAGGAGGAACTAAGGCTTTTCACTCAAGCTCTCAGATTTCTAATTTGCCAAAGTTACTTCCTAAGACTCTTGGGATTAAAATATATACTCTGCACTCAACGACCTAATTTCTCTCTCAGAAAACTAGCCGTTAATATAAGTACAATACTCTTTACCTACCCCCTCGGTCGTCTGCTTCCTCTGCTTCGGACGATCGCTGCTCTTGTGAAGTCTTCATTTGAACTGCCGTCAGGTGCTCCGGTCGTCCGTCGTTTGCCTTCGAATGTCCGCAGTTCAGAGTCTTAAGACTTTGTTCCTTAGTCAAGCTACTTCGGTCGTCCGCCAATGTAATATCCTTCAGGGTCGTGACAGCCAATCCTTCGATCGTCCGATCTTGACTTGTGTGCATTTCTTCAACTGTATTTTGGTCGTCCATTGATTGCACATCAATACCTCGGACGTCCTCTTATTTAGTTGAAGTCATATGTTAAGCTACTTCGATCGTCTGCTCTCTTCGGTCGCCCGACTTGACTTGTGCTCATTTCTCCAACTGTACTCTGGTCGTCCGCTGTTTGCACATCAATCCCTTGGACGTCCTCTTCTTCAGTTGAAGTCATATGTCAAGCTACTTTGGTCGTCCGCTCTTCATCTTCGGTCGCCCGACTTGACTTGTGCTCATTTCCCCAACTGTACTTTGGTCGTCCGCTGATTGCACACCAATCCCTCGGACGTCCTCTTCTTTAGTTGAAGTCATCTGTCAAACTACTTCGGTCGCCCGACTTGACTTGTACTATCTTCTTCAACTCTTCTTTGGTCGTCCACTGATTCTCCCTGAATCCATAGGACGTCCTTTTATTATTCTCTGAGTACTTCGAGTGTCCGCTCATTCTTCATTGAGATCCTCGGACGCCTGTTGTTCCTTTACTCAGTACTTTGGTCGTCTGCTCATCTTTCCATTGAGATCCTCGGATGTCCTTTCATTCTTTTGATGTTCTTCGGACGTCCTCTGACAACTTTCAGATACTTTGGACATCCTTTCCTTCTTCTGACAGATAGACTGGTCGACCGCTGCTTTGTCTCTTCAGCTCTCTGACAATCTTTGTCTCCTCATCAGTTGTCCGCTTATCCTTCGAACGCCCATTCATCCTTTAGCCTCAGACCATACACTTTTTCGATCATCATCTTGTCTTTACTCCTAGACTCTCGGATGACCTCTGTCTTCGTCTGAAATCTATCGGTCGTCCGTCTTTCATTACTTTGGTCAATCGCTGCTTCAACTCATGAGCCTACAGATGCCCTCTTCCAACACTGACAATCTTCCGGTCGTCCAGTGTCTTCACTCTGAAACCCTTAGACGACCAATGTCTTCATCTTCAACTTTTGTCCACTGTTCATCTTCGGATGACCGTTCCTTCCTTAGCCATAACATCATCGGCTAAACTTCATCATAGGGCGTCCACTTCTCCTTGGAGCGCCTGTTCTTCAACCTCTGTATTGTTGACATAGAACCTTCGGTCGCCCATTGTTCTTCACCGGACAACCTTTCTTGTTCAACCTTGTCTTCGGTCATCCACACAACAACTTTGTTTGACCGCTCATACTTTCTCCATTTCTTCGATCTTTGTTCTTCACATAGGTCGACCACTTCACATCATTTGAACGATCGTTGCACACTTAGGATTTTTCCTTTATGTCTTTTCTGTGCATAGGTCATTCGTCAACCTCGGTCGACCTATCACTTACTGAAACATAAAAATCCTGTCTTTCAAAGATCAATTCAAAAGTTGATTACTACAAACTAAGTTCCCTTACAAATTTGTGATCATCAAAATAATCTCGGGATTCTAGATTCAACAAAGCTGGACCCGAATGAAGAGAAACAACTTCGATTAAATAAAAAAGATATGCAAGTCTTTCGAAATCGACAAAGGATAAAGCCAGCCAACTTCTGTTGTACTAACTTGAGAAAGATCAAGCATTCCACAAGTAACTCTTCCTCGGTTAAATTAAAATGCTAAATCGATATCTAGGTTCATCACAACCTCATCACAAGCGTCATTACAAGTGTCGTCACAAGTAGGGTTGTGACGTGCGACAATTTTCCAATTGTGATAGATGCACAACTTTGAGTGATCCTTTCCATACTTGACTCGTATGGGAAATCTACACTTGAGAGGATGATCATGCGAATAAAGTGGTCACCTTAAATCATTCACAAGCATTAAGCACATGGCGGCAATGAACCAAACTTGTAATCAAATAAAAGACTAGGAAGAATTCATATATAAGAAAACATGACAACTACAAAGTTTGCCTGAGGCTTCACAAAGCCTCATAAATAAACTAAACTAGCCCCTAAGTCTCATGAGGGACAGTAGGAACATTGTCTCGAAAACTAAAAAGAAAAATTAAAGATTGAGAGGTGGCTTCTTCCTTACTGTCACCAAGAAATTCTTTGGCCGAACTCCCCTTGGAACGATATTCTTCTCTTTAAATAGATTCCCTCAGGTTGCCTCTTATCGTGTCTTGATCAAGGGGGGATTCACTGTAACCGTGTGATCGAGATTTCCAATAACTACCAGTAGTTGGGTGTTATAATCTCTAATTAATCGCTAGTGATTTCTTTCCTTAATTGTCCAGGTTGTTATAATCTTCAATAACCGCTTAATTGTCCAAGTTTGATTTTGAATTATGATCCCTTTAATTGTGGTTGTATTCCTTCTGGCCGCCTTCTTTCCTTAATTGATTCGCAATATATTTTCATAATTGGGGCCAAATTGATTAGGAAACATTTTTACCTCTTGATTATTGGGATTTCCTTTATCAATGTGGCGAATTGAATTTGAAATTGAAGGGGTTGAATCCTTGCTTGCCTATTTCTGTATTACTAGCTCCAAAATTGCACAATAGTCTCAATTTTATAATGAAATGCAATATTTCCTAAAAATGAATTAGTCAAATATAGAAATGTTGCAATTTGATAAAAAAAAGGTGGCAAGAAAGGTTTAAGTGGCATGCAAAACACGATAAAAGGTGACATGAATGAGGGGTAAAAAGTGGTATTTTTAGCCACTCATAAGGAGGAAGTGAATAAAACTATTTAGTTGGCTAAAAGTTTGACTTACAAGTAAGAAATCTCATATGGTAAATAACTCTCATATATGTCGGTTAGGTGAGGAAAATATAAATATATTAACTATTTAATTATATAAATTAACTTGATACTAATTACACTAACTAATTTAAGCATACTTAATCCTTCATTAATTAAATTAATCTCAAATGCAAATAGCATAATATAAATAAACTATTTTGCCATAGGTTACCTAAAGAGTAATTCATCTCAATTTAATTATTAATTAAGATAATAACTTGACAAATGAAACATCATGGTTAATGTGAACTTATTCCCCAAATAAAGTTCTTAACTTGAGCATATTTGGTTTAACTTATGAAAAATAGCTAATAAGCTCTTGAGTTGATAAGTAATTTAAGTTGTGAAGCTAATTTAAAAAGAAATAACCGATTACGTGTTTGGGTAAAAATATTTATATTAAAAATAAGCTTTATAATATTTAATAATATATGAATTGATAAGTAAATTTTATATTTAAATGACTAAATTAACCTTCAAATAAAAAATAGTAAAGAAAGATCATTTAATTATAAATATATACATATGCTCATATTATTTTGGAACATTTTTTAAAGAATATTTAATTTATAACATTTATTATTTATTGATTAATTTAAAATAATAAATAAAATTTTAAAAAACTTCCTCAACATTGATGATCGGAGGTTTGAAACCACCGATCTAGAGCTTATTGGAGGATCTCCCCACTGATTATACACGAATTCTTCGGGCGACCTTTCTTGACTTGAACACTTTTCTTCAACCATTCTTCGGTCGTCCATTGTTGTTGCAAGCAAACTTCGGACAATCATTGCTTGGCTCCTTCCTTCGATTGACATCTTCAAGTCTACTCTGGTCGCCCACTTATTTCGCTCAGAGACTCAACGATATTAACTTAGGATTTTTCTCTACTCTTCTTTATACATAGGTCGTCCGCTCCTCAACCATTGACGACCGTTGTCCTTCAGAAGTAAAAACCCTATTTCCTTCACACACAAAATCGAAAATCATTAGTATAACTAAGCTTCCTCATCATTTTGTGATCATCAAAACAATCTCGGGATCTTAGGTTCAACACAAATCGGAGGTACCAATTTGGACCTCCGATCTGAGGTTCGAACCTTCGATCTGGAGGATGGTTGGAGGAGACCCATTTTGAGAGGCCTCCACCCTCCTCCGATCTGAAGGAAGCCGTGTGAAATTTGTCGACGGAGATGGCATCAACGATGTCGTCGGATGGCTGAGATGAGGGAGAGATTAGAGGAGAGAGAAAGAATGAGAAAAAAATGAGTTGAAGAGGAAGATAGAATTATTTATATAGTTGATAATAATTACAAATGACAAGGGCAAATAAGTATTTTACTCGGTCAAATTGACATGGCTTATGAGTTGTAAAAAAAGAGCTTTTTTCTACTGATAAGTCTATTTTACTTGGACTTATTAGTCTAATCCACTTGTTACCAAATGGGTGAATTTTTTTATAATGGTTGATAAGTTAATTTGACCGATTTATCAGCCCTCCCAAATAGACCCTTAATTTAAATTTTTAATTAAGTGAATTATTTAGGAGGTCATTATTTAATATATTACACACCCAATAATTTTGAATAATTAAAATAAATAAGTAAAAGAGAAAAAATATATTGAAGGACCAACATAGACTGCATCCAATTTGGATAGAGACTTGTTGCATATTAAAAATGAAGTCGACTCAAATAATAAATTACCCAACACGGGCCATGTCCATGGAGGACATGGGCCGTGTTGGAGAGAACATAGACCGTGTCCTTATAGGACACGGACCATGTTACATAAAAGAATAGAATTAGACCCAACATGGAGAAACACGAGCCATGTTGTTCCACAAGAATCATATCCAGCATAGAATTGAAAAGATAGTATTTTATCATTTCGAGACAAGGTAAAGTAATAATAATAATGACTAATCCAGGATAAAGTAAAAGATTAATGGGCAATGAGAGTTTGATTGGCTTAAGCCTTGGAGGCCCCCTATAAAAAGAGGGCTAAAGGAGAGAGGGACCTCGTTGTATTCTCTCCCCAAGCCAAGCACCAAGAGATCTCTCTCTTGGAGGGCTAAAGGAAGAGGAAGATACGTGAGGGAGGAAATGAAGATCGAGGAACACAGATCAAGAAGAAAGATTAACGATAAGTTCATGTATGTAGTTAGGAGGATCAACCTTAGAGAATTTCATATATTAAGGGGTCCACTTGAAAGGATTATGTTTTAAAATATAAAGTATTGTTCATGGATGACACCTCGAACACAGATCGTGTCCGGTAGGACATGGACCGCGTTCGGCGAGCTTAGTGATGCGAACAAAAATATACATGTTGCACGCATCTATTTCATGTCATTTTTAGGCATTTAGTATAGGTTTATTTATCGTTTTAGTATATTATTCATTATATTTTATCTTTGAGTCAAAAACTACTGATATGTTCTATCTTCTGTGATTTTCAAGCAAAAGAAGCGAAAACTACGCAAAATTCGGAGTATACAACATATAGCCAAATCTTTACAGAAATCAATGCCCAACTCGGGCCGTTTTCGGTAAAACGGTCCGTGTTCGACTATGGAAATCAAGAGACACAATTCTACTATCAACTCCAACCGTGTT
>LTAE01012961.1:0-13176 GCA_001647135.1 Pontederia paniculata
GAAGTAGGTGAAGGCACTGTACTCTCACTAACGGCTAGTTTTCTGAGAGAGAGAATTAGGACTTTAGTGCAGAGTATATATTGTAATCCCAAGAGTCTTGAAAAGTAACTTTGGCTAACTTTAGACAAAATATTGAGCGTGTGCTTGAGTGTAGCCTTAGTTCCCCTTGTGTGAAGGGTATAAGAGCTCTTGAGAGAAATTTGTAAGAGGTTCGTCTCCTTGTCCTCAGTGCAAGAAAGGAGAAGTTGTAAGAGAGCCTTCGCCCTTGAAGAAGGAAATAGTAAACTCCGGAGATATCATGGGAGAAGACCGAAGCGGAGACGTAGATCAGGAGTTCGACCGAACCTCATCAACAAACTTGGTGTTTGTTTGTGTTGTTTGTTTTCTCTCTACTTTCTTCTCTCTGTTTCGTTTCTACTTGTATTTGCATTTTGTATGCTTCCGCTGAAAGAACTCATCTAAGTTAAATAGAAGAGAGAAAAAAATTTTAACACTCCAATTCATCCCTCTCTTGGTGTCATTCAAATCCTACATTAGTTACTTGAATTAGGTGTTATGTGGTATGCAATTATAAAAAAGATAAGAAAACATTCTATCCATATTCATAACTAATGTTTTTTATCAATAATTTTTAATTTTTTTATTAATTAAAAAAATATTATTTTAAAATTGTGGACGTGACATAAGACATCATAGACACAACTATATAGGACATTGTAGATGTGACACATGATATTTTGTTTATATACATCATCTTTTAATGTTTTTATTAATTAAAAATTATTTTTAAGTTATTTTACTTTTTTATTTTAAAAAATTATGAATGTGACATAATATTGTGGACATGACATTTTGAATAGGACTTTGTGAATTATATATGAGATTGGAAAAAATAAAATAAAATTTTAAACCATATTTATAACTAAAATTTTGTATCAATAATATTTTTAATAATTTTATTAATAAAATATTAGTTAAGTGATTTTGCTTTTTTATTTTAAAAATTTATGGATGCAATACGTTATAAGACGTGACACATAGCATATGACGTACGATTATTTATTTGAATGTTCCACGTGGCTTTTGAAAAGACCCTCACTTGAATTTTCGACTTGTCCTATATATATATAGTATGAATAAGATATATTATTATTATTTCATTATTATTATAAATATATTCCTATTTTTTCATTAACAAAATTAAATAATCACATAATATCAAATTATCACCATATACATAGAGATATGATTGCATTTCATGATCATAAACTAAAATTATTTGGTATATATATATATATATATATATATATATATATATATTCACTAATACCTCTCAATTATGATTTTTTTCATATCTAATATTAAATTATAAATTTATCAATTTTAGTGTCTGAATTTATTTCGATTTATCAATCTATTCCTTTCGTTAGATTTTAATAAAAAAATTGTTAAATTCAATTTTTAATAAAGATGAGATACCTTTGTTGCCCTTAATTTTTTAACATAATTAAAAAACTATATAAAAATAAGGAAAGAAAGTATGGGTAAAAAATTCTTTAATAATAGTTTTTTTAATAATTATGAAATATCTTTATTAAATTTATTATTTTATTTATTTTTTTAATATTAAAAGGAAAAAAATAAAATTATCATTTCATAATTAATAAGATAAAATAAATTTACTTAATTTTGAATAAAGTTTAATGAAATGACTTGATAAATCGAGGTAAGTTTAAAAATTAAAATTGATAAATTTATAATTTAATATTTTACGTGAAAAAAATTCGATATTCAAAGTAACGGTAAAAAAATTTTTAAACCTGTTTGGCTAAGCTTATAAGTAGGTAAAATTAATAAGATAAAATAAATTTACTTAATTTTGAATAAAGTTTAATGAAATGACTTGATAATTCGAGGTAAGTTTAAAAAATAAAATTGATAAATTTATAATTCAATACTTTACGTGAAAAAAATTCGATATTCAAAGTAAGAGTAAAAAAATATTTAAACCTGCTTGGCTAAGCTTATAAATAATCTTCATGTTTAATAACTAAAAAAATATACTTATAAGTTGTTAGGTAACTCCTTATAAAGTGAAAAAAAAATAAGTAGGGTCCCCCTGCTTATTTTTAAAGTTGTTGGCTTATTAGTTTTAACCAACTATATTACTCTTTTATCAATATTTTTAATATTATTAGCATATAACTTTAAGGGTATATTAGTCAATATTTATTTTAACAAACATTACAACTACTTATTGATATTATCAGCATTTTTATCCAAACATGTAACTACTTATATTTAAAAGAAGTATCAACACTTAAAATGATTATCAACATTAGTGTTGATCAGGTATTTTTTATCAGCTAAGCCAAATAGACCCTAAGTCCGGTGTTGTCCAGTGAAAGACCCACAATCCATATTTAAATCTCGATATTTAAATAATTATTATATATTAGAAAAAAATAATTGAAATAATTTTAGATAAATATTGAGGAAAACGATTAAGTGTCACATTTTACGAGAGAGGTAGATAGAACCATTTATGGTGAAACCAGTTGTAAAAAAAAAGTGTAAACATTCATAATCTTAATATTTTTAAATTTAAAATTAGCTAGCAATATCTTTTATGTCATGTGTAATATGTATTTTTTTTTATAGAATCATGAAAATTAATTTTGATATCTATATACTAGCTAGATAGTTTGATGCAACTTCACCATTTCATTTTTTTTATTTTTGAAATAACATTATATATATATATATATATACCTTTCACTGTAATAACAATATGAAATCATATATTATAGCATAAAAAATAGTTTTTAAAATTAATGATAGATATTATATAGCTTCTATAGATATTACAATAGTAAGATAAATAATTATATATATTATTTGCTCTTATTCACACATTTAAATTTTTGATATGAAGAAGAAGATAATTACTATAAAAGAGGGATGTCATGCAATGTTTGAAATAAAACTCATGTCATATGACATGCTCAAAATATTTTAAAATTGTTTATATTAAAAATATTTTTTTATATAATTCAAAGTATCTCAAATAAAAAATAATGATATATTCTTATGAAGTCATGCGATATAACTATATATATATATATAAATATATATCTCGGTAAGTTAAATAGGAAGAATCGCGTATTAATTCAAAACTATGTCTAAGGCCCGTGCATTGCACGGATGACTTTGAATTAATTATCCTTACGTAGTTAGAAGTGATTAGATCATGTTAAATTTGAAAAACAAACTTCATCTAATCCAGAAATAAATAAATTCGATCATATTAAGTCAAGCTACAAGAAAAAATTGAAATTCAATGTAACTCAAATCCGATTAAAATTTAACAAATTCAATTTATTGTCTTTTGACCTTTGAATTTAAACTTAAAAGCACATACAATAACTTTTGCTAATAAAAAATAAGTTTAAATAAGTCTATCATAAAAACTAATATTTATAAGTATATAAAGATAGTCTATTAAAAGGAAAATGACAATCTGGTCATCATCCAATAAATAATAATTAATTATATTTTGTATCTTTATTCAATTAAATATCTAATTTTCAAGTTAACATTTATGTTATAATGATTATTTTTTATGACGTGGCATTAACAACGAACAGCTGTTGTAGGTGTCCAATGAATTTACGTTTTTCTTATATATGTATATATTACTATTTATTAAATAGATTTTTAGATAGCAAAAATGCAAAAAAGTATAAAAATAATGATATTACGAGTATCCAACAAATAAAAAAATAATCATGTTAGTTTTTTAATTTTTTTACGCTTACACTTTTTTTTTCTTATTTACCATTGATTAATGTTGTGATTATATATAGATTGTTCACATTTTTATACCTCGAGGAAAATAATTTTCAAAAATAACACATATAAAAGAATAATTATTATTATAGTTTAAAGATTGAAACTAAAAAAATCATAATTATTGTTCAACTAAAACTCTTTAACAATGTCATTGCTCAAAAGGTAAAATTATATTTTGATATTTTAATTGGTTATGTTGTTGTTATTGTCATCATTGAGAAATCCCAAAATAAGAATAATGATACAAATAATAATAAATACTTTTTTGTAAGGAATAAATTTAAATATTGATTAAATTATACTTTTATCTTCTCTGAATTTTCAATTTGATTAGAACTATTTCGATAAGTTTTTACATATCCGAGATGAAATAATTTTTAGAGAGCACTATGTTATTTAGATCTTCAATCATAGGATATTAAATTTACGATGAAGATTAAATTTTATTCTCATATTTTTTTTCTCCCTCCTAAATCTATTCATTATATATTATATATTCTATAATTAAAAATATAGATAGCATAATATTCGCTCTATTTTTTCTATTTTTTAAATAATGGAAACAGAAAAAAAATTGAACAAGGTAATGATGATATATTTCAATATTAATATAGTTTCACCGACTATGAATTTACTTGCGTCCACAAGTGAATTCCAGAATTATCCTTGCTGCCCAAATATAAATTTGTAACCGAGAAAAATATAAATTTGTAATGGGCCGGGCCAAGCCCGCATAACTAACAACCCCAGAAGTTGAAGTTTAAGACGATTTGGTATCCCTCGTCGCTACCAAAATATAACGCCGTCGCAAGCCATCGGCTCTACGATTAGGGTTTCTCAGATTCCTCTATAAATTGGGGTCTCCGCAAAGTAGAATGCCACGCGCTTCCCTTCTTCTCCGGCGCCGCCAATTCATCCGATTTTTCTGTAGATTTTTCGTTCCTTACTCTTCCAGACTTCTCCAAAAGCCCTCCCCAAGAACTATTCTTTTGCATCTGATATCTCAGTGTTGTTGGTTTTTAAAAATTTGTTTTTGATTCTTTTTCTCGTTCTGTGTTTTCTATCGGAAGTTTTGTTGCTTTGATTCGAATCGCACGGTGCAACCCCGGGCATCACCGATGTATCAAGTGACGATCGAAGCCCCAATGCCTGTGCAAGATCGATTGTTCCATTCTGTGTTGCAGTTCTGTTCGTTATCCAACCGATTGATCTGTGTCAAAGCAATGTCTACATTATCTCTTCAGTCAATTCGTTTTTGTTTTGTGACTTCTTATGGCACAAAATTGTTTCTTTTTCATATGTTTCATCTGCTTTTTGTTTGATCCGTTTTGTGATGCTGATGTTGGCGATGATTAAATATTTATACCCGCGCTTCTGATAATTCATGAAGTATAATGGGAAAATAATGGTTGAATTTCTTGATATGAGCTACCTAATTATTAAACTTTTTCTGTTCATCATTCGCAAGTATTTTTCTGTTCCTGATGTTTGCAATGCGGCTATGATGAGAAAATTACAGCTTCAAACGCCAGTTCTGCTTCTGATAATTCTTGATAGAGAAAGCTGATAAAATTCTGAGCCATATTTGTTTAGTTTAACATGTCCAATCTAGTTTTTAACTAAAAAAATCTTTTTTATCCTAGGCACACACATCCATTAGATGTATTCTTATTCATGGTGAATCTGATATCAATAGATACTTCTTAGTTGGTCTTTTCTTTGTTGGGTTATAAATACAAGTTCTGATTTTTTAATACTCCTGTAAAAATTGAGTGTTGCCAATGATGAGTATCCACTTTTTGGAGGTATAGATAACTTCAAGTCTCTGTTAATTCGGGGAGAACCTACTTGGAGCCTATACCCTTATGACATCAATGGATCTTTCTGAGGCATCTTATATGTATAATTCTGCAGGTTGTTCCTTCTGTTCGTTTTTATGGATTGTTTGCTGAAATTTTGATTTCATTTGCATCCTTTCTACTGATTAATTTGCTTCTTGTGCATAATATTCTGACAGTGTTTTACCCAATAGCAAATATAAAATTTGCCGATGATGATTTAGTCTGCAAAATGGATTTGATGTGGAACCCAAGTCCCTGTTCGCAGGGAGAACCTACTTGGGAGAAGCATCATTAAACTGACATCAACTACTACTTCTGAGGCTTTATAATTTCGATCTTTGCAAATATGTCTGTTATAGATTTCCTGTTTTCCATTTGTTAATTTTCACATGCTAGTAATGTACAAGCTGTACTTTTCAGGGTCTTGAGTTCAACTATCCTTCTTCCTTATGCTAAATTGGGCAGGAGGCTGAAAAACTCACAAATGTTGGTGCCGCCATCAGCTTCCATCTCTTAGCAAAAATGAGATTGAAGTTAAATAACGACACTATATCTCAATGCACAAGACATTGCATTTTTTGGGAAAGTCACTTGTATTTGCTTTACTTAATTCTAGATCAGTAATTTTCTGCGGAATTTAATTTGACGATATTATAATTTAAATTTCATAGCGTTGAGTTGTCTTACCTAATGTGATTTAGTTGATTGCACTTGGAGTTGCGAAGCAGTTAATCTGTGAAAAATAAATTGTATTCGTGTTTTTAAGGGCTTGTCTAGTTTACGTAATTGTAATTTGGGAACTTGTAATTCTGGAACGTAAATGGTTGTAGTATTTACACTAGTCTTTTTCTTTGTTTGGGTAGATTATGTGATTCTGGAAAATGAATTACGTTGTTTATTAAAAAAAAATATATAAATATTTAATTAAAAATAAAATATTATTAAATATTAATAAATAAATAATTAATTATAATATAAATGAAGTTTTTAACTTTTTCTTATTTTATTTTTATTTTTTAATATTTTATTTTTATTTTTTAATATTTTATTTTCTAATGTAATTGACTTTACATATAATTGATTTTCTAGCACAAATATCGATGCAGTAAATGCAACTTCTTGCAATTGCCTTTACATGTAGTTTCATTTACATGCAACCATACAAGCACTAAGCCCTAAGATTAAAATGTTTGATGTGTTTCCAGATGTCAACTTATTTTCTAGTCTGCAGCAATATATAAAGATGTGATGTTTTCGACGGTGATGACCACTAATGAAGTATATTAAGCAATTGAAGTAACATATATTTCTTTTTAAGCGGTTTACATCTACACTAATTGCTTGCAAGATTCCCGTCAAAATCATGTTCTGTTTTCGTCATTCCCCTTCTTATCTTAACCTTATCAACTAAAATTTGTTTCAACATTCAACACCCGGTCTAGAACATTTAACACTTTCGCTGAAATGACAAACCAATTTTCTCTTGCTTCATGTGTCTAGAGGATGACGAATGTAAACTCTTTTGTTTCCATGGGATAAGTTACATGGATAAAGAGGGAGTCAGAAAAGATGTAACTACATTGTGTTCTTGAAACCTTTAACTTCCCATGTCAAGCAGGGCTACGCGAGCAAATCTCACACCTGAACCAAGATTGGTTTAATAGATTGTTGGGCGTGAATGTAACATTGAAACTTCAGTTTGTCGTTAATAGTTGGTCGTTAATTATCTTTTTTTTGTATAAAATTGTTTAATTAAATTGTCATATATTTTTGTTTATGTGATTTTTTTGTATAATTCCTTGTTTATTATAAAATTTCCCTCTCAGTTTAATCGTTTTTTGTTTTTATATTAATCGAATTACAGTTTGTATCAGTCACTCGTTTGATCAAAATTTATATAATTAAAGGGATTGCTTATTGCTTATGTTTAGCTGAAGGTGGAGACTGCATGGGCGTGGTTGTGCCTAGCCATGACATCTAAAAGCACGTTTTTCATTTCATTTTAATTTTTTTATATAAATGTAAATCATAAATTAGTTATAAATTATAATGAAATGAATATCTTTTTATTTATATATTTTATATAAGTATTAAATAAAATATCAAATGAATATATAAACTTTTCTACTTGATTATTTAATATTACTTAATATATTATTAATAATTCAGTTATTATTTTGTTACTAAAATAATAAAGATCTATACAACTTCTAAATTCTTATCTCATTTGACTTCTAATTCTTTTTAAAATGTTTTAAATCACCACCTCCGTGTTTTACTCATGTGGGACTAAACCCTTGGCCTTGCCATTGGATCCTTACATTCTTCCCCCCTTGGGGGCTCAACGTCCTCGTTGAGTAATCCCATATGATTCAAGTGAGTACGCGAGTTTGACTCTGATACCAATTTGTAACGCCCCCAACCCCATTCAAGAAATTGTGTACTTTGGGCTAATGGCTCACACGAATTTAAAACGCGTCTTGAATGGTGAGGAGAGTGGTGATTTATAAGTCTATGCTCATCTCCGTATTTTGCTCATGTGAGACTAAACCTTTGGCCTTGCCATTAAGTCCTTACAAATATGGTCACTAACAACACAATATATTCGATTTGCGGGGTAGGAATCCTCATGCGGACATGGTGGATATATGCAAGTTGGTGGCGACAATCAATAAGTGACACATCATGCGGACATGGTGGATATATGTGGTGACAATCGATAAGTGACACATATGAGCGACTCCTCTCCAATGGTCATATGCCTATGATATTGGTAGCTGATAATTGTACACATAATTATTGTTATTTTGGTGACCACACTAGTCACTTGTCCGGTGGTGATCGCGTGTGAGCAGTTGCGATCAACGCCTGCCGTTGGAGTCGAGGCTATTCCACGAATCGTGCTCCTACCAAACTCTAGGACGTGTCATTGTCGTTGGCGACCAAGGAGTTCGTTGCAACGGAACATGCTCGCGGGATTATCGAATGATTCGATCGCAATGATGGGTCAGAGTGTAGCGACCGACGCGGCCCTATAAAACGGGATGGACACTTGCAGGAAGTCCCAATCGTGTTTTCGATCTTATAGTGATATCTCCCCTTCTTCCTCTTACAATGGTATCAACACTCCGGTTACTCGTTTCCGATTGCCTCTGTGAGCGAACATCATCGAACCGTCTCTCTCGCTCTCGGAAGTTTCCTATCACTTTCTGCTACAACCTCGGAGGTGCATCGATCGTCTATGACGTTTCTTTGCAGCCGGATCACTCGATTGCCGTCCACCCTTGAAATCGACGCCTCTGATGACGCGAGCGATTCGAGATTCATTGAACAAAATTGACGAGCCTAGAGTTCTTGAATACATCCGCGTGTTGTCTTCACACTCGCGGACTCACCGGAGGATCCTTACACCATCATCAACAAGCTGCTCTGTTTCCTCCGGTGAAAGGTACGTTAGAGGTAGAAGATGAACAATAGTTTTCTCACCCCGTACTCAATATTAATCCGGGACGTTAATTCCTTCTCCTTTGATTGATCTCGACCGTTGATTAATTTTTATGATCTGTTTCATATTGACCGTAGAATCAAACCAAAATAATACTGCCCATAGATTTTGTATATTTAATCTGATCCGTTTGATGTATGTTAGATTAATTCCTAACCTTTATAACCCTAGGTTTGTCAAATTATATGCATTTTCTAATCCTAGCCACACATTCTTAAATGTTATTCCTTTAAATCTGAGTCATCGATACATGCTAGATTGAACCTCGAATCATTATAATTGTTGATTGATCTCAACCAATAGGATTTTTTTAATCCTAGCCTTAGATCTCATATGTTTTAATCTGAGCCATGGGATATAAAACTTAAAACCTACTTATAATCCTGACCGAACAATTTTAAAATGCGGCCCACTTATTGATGAAAGCCAACTGGACACTTTTTTTGCCCATCTGCCATTTTGAATTAAAGAAGTCCACAATAATTTTTTTAATTACTTACAGAATTAATAGCAAGATTATTTAATCATCATTATTGCTTTATTTCCTGTGATCAAAATCACGTGATTAAAATTTTGTTATTATTAATCTCCCAGAATAATTGTCATTGTTATTTAGATTGGCGTTTAACACTTTATTCTTGGACAAAACGTGAACCATTGGGAATAGTTTACATCACATTTTATTACTCATTTTTTTATCAATCATTATCATTGTTTTTATTCCCAATTAATTGTAGTATAATATATACATGATTATGTTTGTTCAGATTTTCGATTAATCATTCTTCAATATCTCGAATATTGCTTAATTGTGCAATAGATTTATTTTTTATTTTTTAATTACCGAATTGTTAAACTAATTGATTCTAACTGGTATTATTTAGTATTTACGGATATAGTTGTTGAAATGTTTTGATAGTTAGCATTATATTTAATATTGTCAAAACGTTTGTTTTTGGACATATTAAACTTTCGCATTTTTTTAAATTGCTGTTTATTTTTTGGGCTATTTAATTTCGTATTTTCTGAATTAAAAAAATATTAATTTTTGATCAAAAAATAATTTTTGAAATTTTTTCCTGTTATATTCGGATGAATATTAAATTTTACATTTTCTATGAAAATTATTTTCAGACGAAAATTATTTTTTATTCTTTTCGGACGAAACTTAACTTTATACATTCTGTTAAAACAATTTTTTGAAAGGAAATCCATTTTTATTTTCTGTTAAGATTATTTTTTAGCGAAAAACTAATTCCGTATGTTCCGTTAAATTATTTCGTTGATAGAAATTAATTTCATAATTTTTTTAAAATTAATTTTTGGCGTAAATTAATTATTTTGTTAAAGTTAATTTTGGACGAATTTTTATCTTCTGTTAAAATTATTTTGTTGACCAAAAATTAATTTTATATTTTTTGTTAAAATTAATTAATGAAAAAATAACTTTTTGCATATTTTTCTATTAATTTTTTTTGGAGACAAATTTTCTATCACATACAATTTATGGTTAATTTTTCTTTTGTATTTTTCCTAACTTAAGTTTAATTTATTTCTTTAGAAAAATATCAAAATTCATGATCGTAAAACTAGCCAAATTGGATCATTGTAACAACGTCAACTACGACACTTGGAGTCATAAAATTTGGTATATGACTTAGTTCATGACGATCTCCAAAACTTTATATATGTAACCCCACCCGTGCTTGCAAATGGAGCCTCTAAAAAGCAGAAAACAACTCATGCGGCAGTCATGGAGTAGAGAAAAACTGGTGATGAGAAGACAATGACTTTCATACTAATGTATATGAAGGACAACTTGATTAGAGTCATTGAGGCCTATAACAATGCTTATGAGCTTTGGACAACTCTAAAAGATAAATATGTGTCCAAGAGGGGCATGAATGTCCAATTGTTGTTGTATAGGTACACTACATGTAAAATGCGGCTAGAAGAAAATGTGTCTGACCATGTGAACAATATGATTGTAATGACTAAGGATTTAGAAGTTGAAGGGTGTGCATTGCCAAAACCGCTGCAAATTACTTCGATGCTCAATAGTCTCTCGCTTGCCTTTGACATCACATCCACAACTGTGTGTCAATGAGTCAATTAAGAAGGTTGCTGAACTTTCCTCCATCTTGATCATCGAATAGGACATGACCAAGGAAAGAAGAAGATTGACATCTTCGAAGCTGAGGAGACTGTTGAAGGGGTGGAGCAAGTCTCATGCTATGCACCATTGGCACAATCAAGCTAGGCCAACCTTCAGCCTTAGAAAAAAGCAGTTCAAACGTAGGGCAGGGCGCAAGGTACCAAGAGGAGCTTGTTTTGCTTGTGAAAAATTTGGTCATTTTCAGGAGCACTGTCCCAACAGACAAAAATAAGATGGCAACAATGACCCACAGACAAGGAGGCGAAAGGCCAAATAAGGGAGCAAATACTAACAAGTCCTTATATGCCATGGTGGCATAGTGCAATGCAACAACGACATACATTGAATGATGGTGGATCGACTATAGAACGACCCACCACGTTGCCAAGACCAAGGAAGACCTTATTGACTTCAAGAAAATTGCAAAAAGGGAGCAGAAGATCTACATGTGCAACAACACGTACCTCGATGTAGAAGGAATTGCTAAGTATAAGCTAGACCTAGGAGATAGCTTTGTAATACTCAAGAATGTGTTGTACACGCTAGGATTAAGGCACAATTTGATCTCTGTTCCTGTCATTTTGCAAAGGACTTTGAAGTTAGTTTCTATAATGGTCGGACCACTATAGGCAAGAGCAATAAGGTGTATGCAACCAGAAAGTATGTAACCCGTCATGGACTGTTCTGCCTGAACGTTGTTAAGTCTAATGAAGTAAAATACTCTTCTCAATATTCTCTGTGTTATATATCTGGCTATGATCTCTGGCATGAGATGTTATGACATCTAAAAAACTAAAAAATGGAACAAATAAAAATAAAAAATAGTGTCCAACATCTTTGGTGCAAGGACAATGCCATGTGAGTATTGCTTGTCCGTAAAATGACAAGGACCCCGTTTAGTGTGGAGACAAGGTTAGTTGTTGGAATTAATTCATTCAAATATTTGTGGACCATTAAATGTTCCTACTTATAAAGGGAAAGAGTACTTTATTACATTTATAGACAACTACTCTCTATTTTTCTATGTATACATCTTAGAGAAAAAGTTAGAAGCTTTAGAGACTTTCAAGAGGTACAAGACACAAGTTGAAAAAAATTAGGAAGACCTATCAGGTGCCTGAGGACAGATAGAGGAGGAGAGTATACCTCCCGGAAATTCGATAGTTACTATATTTCAGAGGGCATACGTAGACAGACTATGATGCCATATATGCCACAACAGAATGGTGTGACAGAGAGGAAGAATATGACTCTGATGAATGCAGTGGGATGTATGTTGTCCCACTCGGATATGTCAAAACACTTTTGGGGTGAGGCTTTGATGACCGCAAGTTACATACAAAATAAGATTCTCATTAAGTCCGTAGAATCAACGCCATATGAGTTGTGAAATGACAAGAAGCCCGAGATGAGTCATCTCCAAAATGGAAATGTAAAGCACACGTGTTAATTCCTAGTAAGCTTAAGGACAAGCTGGAGTTGAGGACGGAAACGTGAAGGTTTATTCACTACAAGAATTAAGCCTATTAGCGGCCAAAAAATTGCCCGCTAAATAGCCGTTATTTACGGGCATTTGCCGAGTAAATAGCGGCGAAATTTGTCAGCGCATATTTTTTAAAGAAATTATTTTTTCCGGCCAAGTAGCGAGTAAATTTACGGCTAATTTTTTTTGTAGCTGATAGCGAGTAATTTGCGGGGAAATAGCGGTTAAATATTTGGCCGCTAAATTAATAAAATTAACCCAACCCGCCCGCGTCTTCTTCACATTTCGTGCCCTAAATCCCTCCGCCTCTATCGTCCTCCGCCGGCCGCGCCACCGTCGC
>LTAE01012962.1:0-12712 GCA_001647135.1 Pontederia paniculata
AATAGACCAGACGACCATGACATAAATTCCAAGTGCCTCGTTAGCTGATTAAGCAGTCGATATATGTCATCCGAGTTATCATGGTTCATATCTTCAACTACAAACTCATGTACATTACAATTGACTTCAATCCAACTATGTGCTCTGTCCTTTTTTATTCCATTATCATCCATAAGATTTCTGAGTCTCTTCATATCTTTCCATCTGCACATTTCAGAATACATATTTGAGATTAGAACATACAGTCCCCCACTCTCTGACTCAAGCTCCAGAAGTTGCTTCATGATTTGTTCTCCAATTTTCCAGTTGCCATGAATCCTGCAAGCTGATAGCAAAGCACCCCATACAATAGCGTCAGGCTTCATAGGCATGCTAGTTATGAGTTTCACTGCTTGCTGAAGTTGACCACCTCTCCCTAGAAGATCCACCATGCAAGCATAATGTTGAATTTCTTTGGGAATTTTAAAAACTTGAGTCATGGATTCAAAATAGTGCAGTCCAAATTCCAGAAAACCACCATGACTGCATGCACATAACAAACCAGTGAAAGTGATTGCATCAGGGGAAACACCTTCAGCTACCATCTGTTTAAAGAGTTCAATGGCGACAGGTGCACATCCATGCATCGCCAAAGCCCCAATTATCACATTCAAAGATACCGTATTCTTTCTGGGCATCAAGCTAAAAAGTTCCATTGCGGTGTCCACTAAGCCACATTTTGCATACATATCAACAAGTGAATTATGTAGGGTTACATTGGGGTTCACCATATGTTCACTAATGTACACATGGATTTTTCTTCCCATAATCAGATCACCAATTTGACTAGCAGCTGAGAGGGCAGCCACTAGAGTGGCCTCATCTGGCACCACATTTGAAGATTGCATAATGCAATAAAGACGCAAAGCCTCACAGTAAAATCCATGCTGAACATAACAAGAGATCATAGCATTCCAAGAAACTGTATTCTTTTTTGACATCTGATCAAACCAACTTCTAGCAACATCAAGGAATCCATGCTTTGCATAAGCGCAAACCATAGATGTCCATGAAACCACATTCCTGATGGCCACACGATCAAAACATCTTTGTGCCACATAAATTTGTCCGCACTTTCCATACATGTCTATTAAAGCATTCCCCAAAATTACATCAACATCAGTACTGGTAACAACTATGTAGTGATGTACTACTCTACCCAAATCAATATGTCGTGCCTGTGCACAAGCAGAAAGGATACTGACCAGGGTGAATTTGTCGGGCCCTATAACTGAATCGCGCATTACCACAAACACATGGAATGCCTCCTCATAGCCACCCGACTGCACATATGCTCCGATCATCGAATTCCAGGAAACAACGTTTTTACTAGGAATCTCCTCAAACACCTTCCGAGCAAATGCAATGGACCCGCCAGAAGCATAAGCATTCAAGAGGGCGTTAGCGACAAAGATCTGTGATTCGAAACCCAGCTTCACGACCAGAGCATGGATCATTAAAGCCTCTACCAAAGCCGAGGCGGATGCGCATGATTTGAGAAGGAAAGGTAGAGTGAATTGGTTAGGCAAAAGTCCCTGCCGCAGCATCAGGCGNCTCTCTCTCTTTCTCTCTCTCTCTCTCTCTCTCTCTCTCTCTCTCTCTGTCTCTCTCTCTCTCTCGTTGTTGCCGAGATGTCGCAGTCGCACTCCGAGTTCCGCCTCTCTCGCCGCCGGCGATCGTAATCAAATGCAACCTTGACGGCGGTAAGAGGACGAAGAGGGCTGGTGATTTTGAATAACGTTACACTAAAATTGTTTTATGCACTAGAATTTCAAAATATTATAAATAATACTAATTTATATTATTATTTGATTATTAACATGTTATTTTTTTCTTATATAATAATATTAATCATGACATATGCTTTAATTTTTTTAAAATAAAATTATTTTAGTAAATGTTCTATTCAATCCAGTTGAGATCTAAATAAGACACTAGCTTGATCTTTAACCCAATTTGAAACTATTTTAATATGTGTTAATTTAGTGATACACTGTTATGAAATATTAATATTACAAAGTGTAAGAAAATTCATGATGCACTAAATATATATCCTTATCCTTTTATGTCATAACCTCCATCACAATATTTAGATAAAATTTTTTTTATTATCTCATAGTATTTACTAGCATATGATTAATTTATATCGTTCTGGGTTGGACCAGACGAAACTTTCAATGAAATTTAGTAAATTATTTAATGAGAATCTTTTGTATACATAAATTTAAATTTGAAATCTTGAAACTACATAATTCGTGCTCTTGCATGTTTATACAGCTCCATAAGCCATATTAATATTTTACCATGCTAAAATGAGTATGTTGTTCAACAAGTGAGTAAAGGACACAAATTGATCATATAATGCATCGAGATGTGTACATAGTGAATATGATCAATGTTTTTTTTAACTTGGTACTTACTTAGAGAGTGTATGAAAAAAAAAGTCTTTCATAGACAAGGGCGGAGCCTGGTGTCTGGCCGTGCATGCACATGCAGGAATTGGATTCCTATAAATTATACTAATATGTTCAACAATAGAAAATGCTGCTTGCCGAAATGGTTCAACAGTGTTGCAATGTTCATTTGGGTGTCACTGGTTCGAAACCTGCGATTGCATCTTTTTATGTCATTTTTCACTTCAATAGAAGACAATTAATAATTTAACCAAAATTAAAATTCTTCTATCTCTCTTTTCAATTCTTTCTAGCCATGAAACTCCATCTTACTCTATAAAGTTTTCCTTATACTTATATTATTAATTCAAAATTTGAAAGGAAAATCATATATACTTTCATTTTTTTAGTTTCTTTAATCATTATCCTTAAAATTTAAACTTATTAAGTATGTTTATTATTTTTTATACTAATTTTTCATGATTTTAACATATTCATTTTTATAATAATTTTCTATTAATTGAGTTCTTCTTTTTCTTGTCATAATTCATTGATGCACTCACACAGTATCTTGACAGTTATCGTTGCTCTTATATAATTAATATCTATAATTTAAAAAATAATTATTTTATTTCATTTTTTTCAACTGTTTAGATCATTCGCCTTTAAGTTTTCTAGTTTCATAGTTATATTAATATCTTTTATACATTTTATGTCTTTAACTTATTTGTAAATTTTTCTATCACAAATTTTTTTCTCCTCATTGATGCAGAGACACAAGGTATTAATATTTAGATTATCTATTTTATTATAAATATTATTTAAAACTTAATTTATTATATTAAAATAATTTAATTATTTAATAATAATAATAATAACTTCATATCTATTTCTTTATTTGCATTTATCGTAATATTTATATTTTAAAAAAAAAGTTGAACTCAAAATTTAAAATAGATAACTCTAATAAAAATATAAAATGTTGTAAATTATTCAGTGAACCCACTACAAACGATTTCCGGCTCCGTCACTGTTCATAGATAAAAAAAAAAAAACTTGTAGACTGTTATATCAAAAGTTAATAGAAATCCAAATAGTTCACGAGAATTTCTTCTCCGTTGTTTATTGAACATAAACAAGACCCGGCAATCCCTCGACCACAAACGAAACAACAATGCATGACACTCACTCGTAAACATATCTGATCCTTCTGTCCATCTTCTGCAATTTGCGTTCATGATCTTATCACACATTGCATGCAGAGACTTATTAGGAAATGCGCCTGCAGATGGTTAATCCGTCACCAATGCAGAGCTGAACCAGCTCGATTCGAGGATCCGCGGCCAAAAATGTGTTTAACTTCACGATGGAACTCCGAAGCCCTTCGAACCATGCCGGAAAGTTGGAATTCTGAGAGCTTGCAGCAGTCACAGTGCCGTACCACAAAGTGTTGTCGTAGGCGATGAGTCCTCCAACCTTAACAAGCCTTAGCAGGCGTTCATGGTACTCTGGATAATTGTTCTTGTCAGCATCCACAAATGCAAAGTCGAACAAATCTTCTTCTCCTTCAATTACCTGCACACATAAGAGTATCAGGGGATCAAATTGTCTGCTACAGTTATACATATCTGTATTTGATGTGTATCATTGTACATGTATAAAACTGGTTGATGCACATCAATTGGCATTAGAGTATCAGCTGATACGAAATCTATACAATATTGTTTTTGATATTCTTTGCTATGTATCAAACTGGCACTGTCAATTTAAATATTAATCTTAAGTGCATGAATCTTTCCTTTTTGGTTGGTTAATTTAAAAATTAAGATCCAAAAGGGGTCAAATGAGCTTTGATGTTTCTGAATTCAGAAGGATTAAAGAACTCTGCAGGAACTATATTCTGTTTCCCTTTTTCTAACAATCAAAAGAACAGATAGCAGAATGACCAAACAGAATAACTGAGGCTCTTCGTATCAGACAAGTCTCAACCAGAAACTGCACTAAGAAATGAATTCACCTCAACATGATGTGCCAATTTGATTTAAGAACATAAAAGGTTGTACGAGCGTGTACTATTTTTTGCCATAATGTTGCAAGAAAAAGAAAAATTACCTGTTGGAGCATCCTGTCAAGAACTGGCATTGCTTCGGATTCGATAAAATTAATCTTGTGCTCAACCCCTGCCTTCTGAATGTATGGTAGTCCTATTTCAAAACTTTGCTTGTCTATGTCAATAGCAGTTATCTGCAACATGAATACAAATAGAATCATGCATGATAAAACATCTGAAGAAAGAAAGTGGACAATTAATCTTCTAAAAGCATCTGTAGCCTATAGCTAACATAATAAACTGATTTGGTGTCATCAGTGTCAGCAAATAAATACATAGTGAAATGGTCAACTGGCAGAACATCTGAAGGCCATAAAATTGAATGTTGAAGTTACATTATATCACTTCATTCTTTGGACTTTACAAATATGTAAGACTTCTGGATATTCAAATACAGTAGAAAAGATGAATATCTAGTGAAACAAAAAGAAAATCTTTTTTTTTTCTGAAAAAGTAGCTTCTTGAAATTAATATTGAGAAAATATATGGAGCACATGAAGAGAAAAAAAAAAAGTGTTGGGAAGTGGAAGATCACCACCTTGCCATCATCTGGCAAAGCCAATGCAGTTGCAAGGAGGGAGTACCCTGTGAAGACCCCAATCTCAACTGTTCTCTTTGCGTTCATCATCTTCAGAAGCATGGACAGGAGCTGGCCTTCCTCAGGATCCAGACACATCACACCCCTGTGTTGCACAAAACAAAACAAACAAACAAACAAAGACAGAATGAAATTGTTCATTTGAGAAGGCGTGCAACTAAATGGCAGAAAAAGTTTAGGAGATGTATATAGTTAAGAAACTTGCCATTTGTGTTTGCTGGTCTCCTCTCTTAATGCCTTGAGCAGCTCATGCTCTCTGGGATGCACGCTGGTCTCCAGTAAGTACTGCATGCTTAACGGTGTCAATTAGCTTTTGGTAGTGGAAAGGAATAACAGAACAAGGCAGAGATCCACAGAAAAATGAAGAAGGAAGCAAAAACAATCAAACCTTGTGCAGGGCATCACTCTGCAGGAGGTGATGGTGCACTGGTATGCCATCCTCCCTGAAGGATACCATTGCAATGTTGTACTCTATTTCCTGCCGTAAGCAATCTGAACAGTTCGTAGAAAATAGAAACCAGTGAGTTCTAATTTGCTCTTATGTAGAGAGAGAGAGAAGAGAGAGAAGAGAGAGAGAGAGAGAGTGAGAGAGAGAGAGAGAGAGAGAGAGAGAGAGTGGAAGGGAGCTAATAATGTTGGGTATAGAGGCCACGGAAGTTTGTTGGCCGCGTGCAAAAACAAAAGAAAAAAACCTGTTTTTTTCTGCCTCAGTTGCAACATTAATAAAGCATCAAGTAGTCCATCAACTTACAATTTTATAAAGTACTAAAAGTCTTTTATTACTCGTACACCTTTCTGTTAGATACAAATTTTGAAGTACTTAGGATCGTTCGTGGCGTGGAGAACATAATTACTCAACTCTGCCAATCCAAGTAACATGCATATGGAGTCCTAGTAGTACTTCATCACAGTACGTTGCCTCGTAATATTCTCGTTAAAATATAATCAAGTAAAAATTCATAGAGTACATTTAACTTCAATCTCGAGAACCCTTGGAAGCAACAAAGTTTGGCCAGTGTCATAGATTACTTCGTCAAATGTATTGTCTGCTATTTATTGAACATAGATAAGGATCCACAATTCATCCATCAGCATAAATAAAACAACATTGCATGAGGGTGACACCTACCTATGTTAGAATAAACATACAAATAATCTTATAATATAATATAGCGGAAGTATAGAACTAGGATAGTTTAAGCCTTTAGCTATAGCCAAAACACATAATATGTTAATAGCAAAGATCTTCTAATTCATAAGCCACACAATGTGATGGAAACTTGTGAGTGTTGGCTTGAACTAGAGACCTTGCTCTTTAGGGGTATTTATAGGCTTCCGTCCATCAAGGAAGTTACTTATCTAGTTAGTATAACCATTCATTTAGAAGTTATAAAAACTACTTAATATCACATAAATAGTTTAATTAATATAATAAATTCTGACCATATAAATTTAAATATCAAATATATATTAAATTCCAACATCCTCCCACTTGGTCAGACCATTTATTATAATTAATTTTATATACTACGGATATATACTTTACACAAAAGAAAATAAATTATATGAATAATGGTGGTATGTTCTTTATCGAATAAGTAGTACCTTCCATGTATTAATATAATTTTAATTTTTTTTCAAAATCACAAATGTGATAATTAATATTTTATATGAATAAGCCAAATGCTTATTCTAGGTCCTCCAATAAAATGTGTCATTCTCATAATGTATGCATACCAAATAAAAGGAAAACACACAATAATAAGAATTTTATTAAATATGTTCTAATACAACACCTTAAGTCATAAGTGACATAATTGAACATCTCATATGAGTTATGATTCTTTAATTAAAATGACATGTCTTTATATCAAGAATATGTGATATATGTTCAATAAATACATTCTATATATGAACACTTACATTTAATGTGTTCCTTTATACTAAGCAGTTTTATGTCGACAACACATTATTACGACTCTTAAATCTATATACTTAACAAATAATGTATTCTTAAATTGTCACATCCTTAATGATTAAGGATAAATTCACTATCCCAAATCGAATGACAAAATTCTTCAATAAAATACGATGTCACCTTAAAATAAAACATAACAAGTATGAAAATATTTTGTAAAAATTATTTCCTCTTTATATCATTTGTTTCTGAAACCCACCTTTCTTAATAAGTATTACAAGTAGTGAGTAGCCTTTTTTTTGTATCCATGAAAATTGTTCACTTCATGTATACTAACATATCAATAAAAGTGAAAATATCATCAATATAAAAAAATGATGATTTTACTAACTTCATGATATATAAGGTGATTAATAATACAAAAACCAAATGAACAAATCACAATATAAATAAGAAAACATGTGTATTTTCTTTACATTTTACAAAAGTTGTAAAATCATGCACATAGTATATGATACAATTCTAATTGAATTGAATCAATAACCTACATAGGCACATCAAATTTCCATACACATAAGATATGTTGCCAATGCAATTCATATCAAAATACGAATCTATGTGTCATTAAAATTTACCTGTGGGCAAAGATTTTAACACACAATTATTCCATATCAAATTATATACATGAAATTATGTGTCATTAAAATTTACCTGTGGGCAAAAACTTTAATACATCATAATTTCACGTTTTAACTTTCATGATGGAAGAAATAAACAATAATAATCTTCCACCCTAACTAAATATAAAAGCATAACTTTTATGATGGAGGAAATAAATAATAGTAATCTTCCACCCTAATTAAATATAAAAGCACAATTAACATCCCTGTGGGGTAAAGTTAATGTATCTTTTATGTTTAATTAAAATTTTGATGTCATAAGATACAAATGACATAACTCTTAACTTTTTATGATGGAAAAATAAACAATAGTAATCTTCCATCCTAATTAAATATAAAGGCACAATTAACTTTGCTGAAGGATAAAGCTAAGTATCTTTTATATTTAATTAAAATTTGATGTCATACTCTAAATGTGATTTATATAATCATATAATTAAAGATGTTGTGGCTACTCTTTAATTATTCAAATATATCAAATCACATAACATCATAATGAAATATGTTAAAACATACAAATCTTATACATCACATAAATTAATAATTAATTTATGATGTAAATAATGTTTTAACTTAGATTAAAATAATATTTGCTATTTGGGAAAAAAATCATAATGACTATCAAATAGTCAAGCCAAATAATTATAGAATTAAATTCAATTATTTTGGCATCAGAAAATTATTTATTACATATAAGCCCAAAAACAAAATTCATAATCGTTAAAAAAAAATTCTCAACCAACTCAATCATAGCTTATAGAAAAATTATAATAAGCCACTATCATAAGGTACTAAAATACCTCTTAAAGTAAATTAAAAATATACGTGTTAAGTTTGCTATACATTAATGCATGAACTTAACATTTTCGTATTATTTTAAAACCAAAATTCTGCCTTATCAAAAAGTATAATAATTCATACATTTAATATGAGCAAAATAATATGGTTATGAAAAAATAATGTGCAAAGTCATAACATAATCTTTCTTCCCATAATCAATATTTTACGGGATCAAGAAAGTAATGATTATCAAATGAACAATGCGTAGTCTCAAAAATATTTTCCAAAGCAAAAACTTTGCATCCTCAAGCAAATATGACAAATTCATATTTTAATAAATGCAAAATAATATGCTTATAAAAAAATATTATTTCAGATCATATATTAAAATACGATAACCAATATGAGACTAATAACAAATAGTTCACATTAATCACATAATCCAACAAAAGTGACGAAAAATTATCATAAATGACCAATAACAAATAATAGTCATAAGTATGATAACTAAATAATTTAGGGATGACATCTTATAAAAGCAAAAAATTTGCAAAATCATATAAGTATGATAAAATTCATACTTTTGATAAATGCAAAAAAATGTGCTTCTAAAAAGATGAACATTTAATCCCACACAACTTGACAATATATGGATAATATCTTCAAAAAGTAATAATTTTGCAAAATCATAAACTATGATAAATTCATAATTTTGATAAGTGCAAAAGAATATACTTCTAAGAAGATTAAAAAAAATCCATAATATAAATGTCAACTATGCACTACATGTGCATAAATAAAACATTAATAAGTGAAATATGGCTAGGCAAAGGTATACAAGCTCTGATACCACATGTTAGAATAAACATACATAAACCATATAATATAAAGCGGAAGCAAATAAAATAGGATGAGCATTTAAGCCTTTAGCCATAGCCTAAACACATAATGTGTTAATAGCAAAGATCTTCTAATTCATAAGCCACACAATGTGATGGAAACTTGTGAGTGTTGGCTTGAACTAGAGACCTTGCCCTTTAAGGGTATTTATAGGCTTCCTCCCATCAAGGAAGTTACTTATGTAGTTAGTATAACCATTCATTTAGAAGTTATAAGAACTACTTAATATCACATAAATAGTTTAATTAATATAATAAATTCTGACCATATAAATTTAAATATCAAATATATATTAAATTCCAACAACCTACACATATCTAATCATTCTCTCCATCTTCTGCAATATGCATGCATCACACACATTAATGCATAGATTTAGGAAATGAGCTTGTAGATGGTTAATACATCAACAACGCACAGCTGAACAAGTTATTATCTGAGGATCAGCTGCCAAAAAAGGGTTAAACTTCACAGACGACCTCCGTATTCTTTTGTCAAACCACGATGGGACCTTCAGCAGGCGCTCATGGAACTCGGTGTAGTTTTCCTTGTCAACATCTTCAAGTGCAAAGTCTGAAAAGATCTTTCTTTTTCATCATTCCGCCCTAGGTGTAGTTTTCCTTGTCATCATCTACAAGTGCAAAGTCCACAAGATCTTCTTTTTGATCATTCACCTCCATATCACAGAGTAATTACAGACAAAAGACTAGTAGATAAGGAAACCATGTATATGTTCGTAATAATTGCTTGATGTGTTATATGCATTGTCACACCCCAAATCCGACCCTTGTTACGATATTTCGTTAATTTCAAATTCAAACTCTACAATATAATGTTCAATTTGATAGCTAACGACTCAAAAATAAAAATTTACTCTTAAATTTATCAAACAAATTGGCACGATCTTTGTTAAAAATATATCTATGCGTCAAGTACATATATAGAATGAGTCAAATCTGAATCATATATCATAATCTAACTGAAATATACTAAAAGTAAACGAGTCAGATGCCCCTTATATGAGTCAACAATTCTCTGACATAAGAAATCAAAATACAGGCACAAGGATTCTAAAAGAATAGACTAATTGCTTAGTGAGCATGCAAATCTACCGGACATCCTCAAGGAGCATCACTTCCTCCTCACCTATAAACATATACAAAATAGACAAATAGAAGAGTGAACATGAAAAGCTTAGTGGGGGATAAAGATTTCATAAAATATATAAATCAATCAAAAAATAAATCTGATCATGAAATTCATCTCAAATGTCAAACATATAATTGTATCATGCATAGCTTATTTTATCTAAAATGAATTATAGCCCAAGTGTTTGAAACATGATATGCATGATTCAATGTCTATGTGTCATGACACCACCTCACCTATTGTGAATCCCCCATCACCTCCTAGGTGAAACTATCATCTCGTCATGTAAGCCATCACTTACAGATGAGTGATCTGCCTTGCCTAAGCGAGGTCCACACCTTCATCATACTATCATCTTATGATGTATGTCATCGCCCATGAGATGAGCGATCTGCCTCGCATATGTGAATTTCACATTGTCATCATACTATCATCTCATAATGCAGGTCGTCGCCCATAAGATGAGTTATTTGCCTCTCCTACGCGAGCTTGATGTAGGTCATAGCCTACAAGATGAGTGATATGTCCTCGCCCATGTGAGCTCCACATCAACATCATACTATCATCTCACAATGTATGTCATCGCCCTGATCTGCCTCGCCTATGCTAGCTCTATATCTTCATTTATTATAATCTCACGTTGCAAGTCATCGCCTGCAAGGTGAGTGTTGTCTCTCCTAAACGAACTAAATCTACTATCATTTCATAATGTGGGTCGTCACTCGCAGGATGAGTGATCTACCTCACTGCTGATAATGCTTTGAATCTTAACCCAGTGGAAACCCATATGACCCCTTGCGCATCATAGTCGTCGAATATTTGGGGGCGCGAAGCCGCCCGTCCCATAAGGGGGTCTCGCTGCCCGATCAGCGAGCCTGAGGGGGGTCTAGGGGGATCCCCCTCTGCGGGGCTCGGGGGCGGAGCCCCGAAACCTAGACAGCCTTACGGCTCATGTTTCTTATTTTATATTGGGAGTCCATATATAAAATCCCTAGGGTTTGGGTTATTATGTATCTCGTATCATCTGTTGTTTTTCCACATCAAAGAAACAACTCTAGCCGCCCAAAGACATAGCCCAGTTAAGAGTGAACCTCGTAAATCCGTGTGTCTTCTCTGTGTTGATCTCTCTCTCTCCTATTTTAAGTGAGGTAAGTCATCTCCTCGATCACATGTCACATTCTCGCTCCATTGTGATTCACCATGCATGCTCTAATGTTATATGCATGGTGCGTCATGATATAATATTTCACATAATTTATAATTTGAAAATATAGATTTTCACATTGGATTCATAATACATCACATAGAAGTATATCCGAGAAAATATGTGATAAGAGAATAATATTACATCTGAATTTATGAAAATCACATATGAAATTCATGACACATATACGCAACATCATCCCTCTAATTCCAAAAAATCTCATTGATAAAATCAGCAAAACATCATAAGACCAAATCTCATGGCACATCATATTAGCTCAAAGACAATCATATTTAATTTATATAATTAATCATATGAGTTAAGAAATGCATTAACTGGTCCATTTATAGTGTGCACATATAAGTTTATGAAATTCACTCACATGAGTTATGCTCAACCTGGTTGAATCTATGTGTCCGAGAAAATAATAAATGGAAAACCTAACCAATAATGCGATGAAGTCTCATTAATGTCTTTTATAATATATCCAAAATTAGTAATTGAAGTTTACAACTTTCTTTTCAACCACTAAAGGAGTTATATGCGCATGATTTGAGAAGGAAAGGTAAGAGTGAATTGGTTAGGCAAAAGTCCCTGCCGCAGCATCAGGCGAAGAAGGCGGAGCGCCTCTCTGGGGCTGCCGCTGTTCGCGTAGCCCCGGATCAATCTGTTCCACGTGAAGGTGTTGGGCTCAGCCACCGACTCGAAGACTCGCCGGCCGTAGCTGAGATCGCCCGCTTCGGAGACGGAGCAAAAGGCGACGAGCTTGGCTGCTAAGAACGTCTCCTCCGGAAGCACGCCGTTGGCGATGAGGTGCGCATGGAGCTGCTTGAGCTGTTTCATGGAAGAGCATCTCTGGAGGAGGGTGTCGAAGCGATGCAGCATTTGACATCTCTCTCTCTCTCTCTCTCTCTCTCTCTCTCTCTCTCTCTCTCTCTCTC
>LTAE01012963.1:0-13172 GCA_001647135.1 Pontederia paniculata
TCCATATATACTCCCCCGTTATCGGTCAACCTCCTTCTTTGGTCGACAGTTTATGCTCTGCTTCACTTCATGTGTCAATCCTCTGATACTAGTCGATCGCTTATATCCTTAGGACGCCCACTGCACACATATGATTCTTCATGTATAAATTACGTGTGCAGCGGTCGTCCATTCCTTTAGCTTAGGTCGACCGTTGTACTGAACTTGAATACATCCTGTTACAGAAATCAGCTCAAACAAGTTCATTAGTACAGACTCAGTTCACTTACAAATTTGTGATCATTCAAAATATTCTCGGGATCCTAGATTCAACATGTGTTACAATGATGTTAGGGTTATTGTAATTTAATATTATATTATAATATAATTATTTTTTGTAAATATTTTCATTACTTAACTTAATATTTGAAAAAAAAATCAACAAGTGTATCCAAACATCCATTGTAACTAATTTTTTTCACCATTTATTAAAGAATTATTTTCGCTAATATCCTCAACTATATATTTTTTTCATCTAATCTTGAATTATAAATTTATCAATTTTAGTCATCGAACTTATTTCGATTTGTCAATCTAGTCCTTCAATTAAATTTCAACCACAATTCTACTATGCTAATTTTTTTAATAATTATGAAATACCATTCTTAAGCGTTAATATTTAATATAAAAATAACAAAGTAAGATAAAATTATTATTTAATAATGACTTTTTTATATTAGTTTGATCAAATTGTTATTTTTTTAATTTTTGAATAATTTTATAATGTTTAAAAGAAAAGAATAAAATTATTGTTTCATAATTAATAAAATAAATTTAATATATTTATATTGAGTTTAACACAAGGACTTGCAAAATGACATAATTTTTAAAACTAATAAATTTAGAATTTAGAATTATATGTGAAAAAATATAATTGAGAGAGTGTTAGCGAAAATAAGTTTTTATTAAAACATATTAAGATACGTTTTAGAAATATTTCTTTGGAAAATAATTTTCCAAAATTTGATAATATAAAATAGGATGGCCATTCGAATAATATTTTTATGATGGTTAGAAAAAAAAGAAAAAAAGAGAAGTAAATTTAAGAAAATAAAAGCCACAATTTTAAATATAAAACTATTTTTCTTATTTTTATATTAATATGACCATTTTCCTCGTCTTTTTTTATTTTTCTAGTGCATAACTCGGGCGTTCACAATGATATTATTTTATAAGGAGAATAGAAATGCTCTTGTTTCATATGTCAATTTCAAATGTCCAAATCGAATTAACAACTCTATGTCAAAAAAGAGTGCTTAGGTTTCTATTGACTACGAATTCGATCGAGTCATAACATATGATTTCATAAAGTCCGTATGATTTTACTAATATATGTTTGAGTGCTCTCGCGAGCAAAAATGACTTATTTCCAATAAAATTCATTTCATCTTTATGGAAGATAAAGATAGGCCGGTGTACCACTATGATAGTTTGAATGTTAGCCAAGTCTTTTAGCTAGCAATCAAGCTAGGATAATTATGGGATGATTAAAAAAGAATAATTAGAAATTAATTAATAAAAAAATTCATTATATCCATAGGATAATCATGCGAATTAGACAGCATTTACTTAACTTCACTTTCAGGGTGAGCTATGAGCTGACACGTTGCTCAAGATAAATCTCGTAGGTAGATAGCTTAACTAGTAATGAGCATCTAGATTTGCGATACTAATATTAATATCCATATGGTCGTGTTCGTGTGCTTTATCCCTAAACAAATCAATTTGAGAGAGCCTCTGTCGAGAACGGTCAAGTTACGGAGGATTGTTGATGTCTTCGATGTAAGCACCATAAACGTCGACAACACGGTTTAACACTTGATTATGTTGGTGAGAAAAATAAAACAATACTTGCATGGTGCAAACTTTATTATTCTAGACAACTTGGAATGATCTATTCTCTTTATGATCTAATTCTCATGTTTAACTAAATACTTTTGGAATAAGAAACAAGAACAAATTCACATTGGTGCAAACATTAAAAAAACATTAGTGAGGCGTGCAATTATTAATAATATAATCTAATTTGTATGTGAGAAACGATTTTTATTCATCTATAGATTAAAAATAGATTAAAAAAACTCGGCCCACTCGATTCAATACTTAAAAGTTTGCCCGTACTTAGTGTGTATCATCACATTGGCTATAGTCCAAACTTAAATGGGCTACCACTTTGGTTTGTATATCGGTTTTCATGTGGGTCGTTGGTTCAAAATTAGTGTAGATGGATTATAAGATTTTAGCTTGCACATAGTCTCAATCTCTTAATTCACGGGTATCACCTTAGTCTTGGGTTGACTTAGAGTACAAAATCCTCACATTTTTTTCTTAGTGTAGCATTTAACGCAGTGGAGCCCACCAACAAATATTTTAGTCATTTGATAAATAAATAGAGAATAAGATCTTAGTGCGTTGAAGCAATGCTGACATGAACAACCGATTTAATGATGTTATGCTACTCTAGTAAAAAAAAATCCAAATGATATTATCTTTTATTTTAGAGTTACTTTTAATTTCCTCCTTTAAACTATAATATATCTATTAGCATAGCCTCTTAACTATATTATTATCCATTTAATAATCTTAGACTTATCTAATAATGACACTTAACCTCAAAGTAAGGTTTGACATTTTCTTATCATTTTATTTATTTTTAAATTACTAAATTATTATTTTATCTTTCTTAGATTAATTAATCGACGATAAATAGTCTTAGTCTTGTCCAAGAATATAAAAAGAAAAACTTGCAATTAGTTTAAAAAAAAATTAAAACCGAAGAATATTTTGAAGTAAAAATAATACTTAAAAAATAGAAAAATTAAAGTTGGATTTTGATATACTTAGAATTATGAGAAAATTTATATTATTAGATAAAAATTTAAAAAATATAATTTAACAAGAGTAAAATAGTAATTTAATAATTTAAAAATAAAAATAATATAAAAGATAATGATATTTATTTATTTTAGGTTAAATTTCACTATTTGAAAAGTTTGAAGGTGCAAAATGAATAATAATATAGTTTTAATTTTTGATAGATATACTATAGTTTGAGTGAGGATAATGGAATTTAATAAATCTTTTTCCTCTAAGATTGTGTTTCATGAATATTTAACCCATTTTACAATTTAATATATATACATATATATAACTACTTTCAAAGTACTTCTAACCATAACTTATTTTCTGGAACTCTATTTTCAGAGAAACAAAGTTACGAATAGTGTTGAACTGTTGGTAGCCATCAGTACAAATAAGTTGGGACAAAGTGTCACACAAAGTTGAAAAAACATACTACTAGAGAGTTTCCAGTGGTGCAATGCATTGCATTATAAAGCAAGTCATGCATGATCAATTTACTACTTACTAAGTAAATCCTTAAACCAGAAGGAGGAACTTTTGGGGTGCCTCTTCAGGTTGTCCTTGTAATCCACATAGTTAATGCCAAAACGTACTGTGTACCCGTCCATCCATTCGAAATTGTCCAACAGTGACCATGCAAAATATCCTTTCACGTCCACTCCTTCCCTGATCATAAAAAAAATACATTAACTTGGATATCAGATTATTTGTTTCCATCTATTCTGAAATGTGATAAAAAAAACTGTTTTAGTTCCTCTTCTATCGATGAGGACTGATGTCAATTTTCTTATGCAGAAAAATGATGGAAAAACATAAATCGTGTACCAGTTTATCATCTAAATGATTTTTATTATGATCTTAAAACTTCTGCTGAATAGATTCATAAGGTCAGTTGTTAGTGGATATTTGTATATTGTCTATTATCAGTTCATTAGTTTTTATATTAGACGATGTTCCTTTGTAACAGAAAAAGAATTGATTAATTGTTTTAGAACATGTGCAATGACAAGCTTCAATATTCATAAAATAATTTTAAGTTAATTAAACTAATATGAACTAAATAATACGTAATTCTATGAAAAAGAACATAATATATTCTTTTAAAAAAAATTTGACACACTATACATAAATAAAACGACTAGAAAATTCGATTTACATAACTATTTAATATAAAGTTGATTATAAAATATAAAAATATGGAGCTTAACGCAAGATCAATCAACCTTGTGACTGGTATGTATCAGAGAAAGCACTTCATAAAGGAAAAACAAGTTGATATTAGAAGTAAAATACCTGATGGCCTTCCGTACATAAGATAGATGTTGGTGATAGAAGTCTATTCTTGCATCATCTTTGAGTGCTTCTTCAAGTGTTTGTGATTTATTGTTAACTTCGTCAACTCCTGTAATTTTAAACCCATCTTGTGATCAATAATTGAACCTCTAATAAGATCTGCACTACACGGATCGGTTAACTTGAAGCTAATTCGGTCTTGGCCAAAACTCACCGTTCTCAGTAATATAAATGACGGGATTGTTGTACTTCTCCTTTGTGTAAACCAAAAGTTCCTTTATGCCTCTCGGGTACACGTACAACCAATTTGATGCAGCCTGCAAAATTTTATATGTCATGAACTTTATTAAACTTAGGCACGATCGATAAGGGATAATTAAAGATGTGTTTTATTAGTTACCCGTGGACCTATGGCTACGCCTTTGCGAACCACTGTTCCAAGGAACAAGAAATTAGTATAAATCATTTAGCATAAATTGTATGTAGACGAGAGATGAAATTAGAGTTAAAGTTCCTAAGTTACATGAAGGTACGTATATATTAACCTGTCTGGTTCGTCAAGGAATCGGAATCGTAGCTTGGCTTGATGGCATTGGATGGTGCTGCGGGAGCAGCAAACCTGGCGGTGTAGTAGTTAACTCCAACGAAGTCGAATGATCCCTTCACCATTTTGGATTGGGTTTCTGTAAATTTGGGCAACCTCTTCCCCACAAATGTCTTCATGCTCTGTGGGTAGTCCCCATAGGTCAAGGGATCCATGAACCTATACATTTATAGCTTTTAGTTAGCGGATGGAGGACCGCAAACACGTATTTATATCAAGTTGTGAGTAAGAATAATTGTGATTGGTTGTCATAGTGTAGCATATATATATATATATATATATATATATAGATAAAATAGAAGAAATATTTTTAATTAGTTTGAAGTTTTATTAAAAATCTTGTTATTATTTATCTTTTGTTGCATTATTTTGTAAATTTTTTATGATACTTTTGAATAAAATTCATTCAAAAAAATTATGATCTCCTATTACATCACATATTGATTAACAATGATGCATTTTAGAGTCAATGAGAGTTACTAGCATCACGTTTAATTTTTATAATCACTAATTTGATCATAAGAATATTATTTCTTCCTTTCTCCCTAAATTTTATATTAATTAATTATTAATAATCCTAAAACCGGTCGGTACGGAGAAAAAAAATGGTATAGGTGAGAATATTGAGACTTACCATCCATACATGAAATCCAGAGAACGGTTGGCTGCCTCCACGTTGGGCTTGGAACGAGAGTATGGAATAATCCAATTGCTCACCAATGTGATGCCAATTATTCCCTTCTGACTCTTCTGCAACATCAACATATCCAATCGTCAGAGAGTTCATTCTGAATGAAGTATTCATTTCTCAATCTCGTCCTAGTCATTCATGAGAGTTCATACATAACGTGCAAACTTTTTACTAACCTGATACTTGTCCCTGTACAGTGCTACGGCCTCTGCATGGGCGAGAAGCTGGTGATGGGAAACGATGTAAGGCTCCCTTGCCGAGTCACCGGCACGACATTTGTCCGAGATCCAGGCCGAGCAGCGGCCTGGAGCTAGAAAGCCTGAGGCGTAGCCGCCGACGCTGTAGCTGTATGGTTCATTGAAGGTTATCCAGTGCTTCACTCGGTCTCCGAACTCCCTGAAGCAAACATCTGCATAGTCTCGGAAGTCTTCGCTGCAACATGAAAAAAAAAAGAACAAACTTTATTCGATATCAAAGCTTAGAAAAATTCTAGCACTAATTATGTTTAAACTTTGATCTTGAACATCCGGAGTTCAACCGGAAACTAGTCGAAGTTAACTTAACCTTGATGCATCAATTAGTAATGATCGGTTGTGTTAGAAACTTACACAATGCGGGGGCTTAGGAAACCTTGATAAAGGTCTTCTAAGGCCTGGGGTGAGTCCCAGTGGAAGAGTGTCACAAAAGGTTGAATGCCTACACAAATAGTTGCATCAGTGTATAATTAATTAAGATGAGATACATGCATGTATATTTGTGGCATGAACTGATAGCAGATTGGAAGAGTGACCATGGTATATGAGCTCGTTGATGAGGTTATTGTAATAGTTGATCCCTTCTTTGTTTACTCCACCACTGAGGCTTCCATCTGCCATTACAGTATTTACTGTTAAATTATGTTTGTATGAGAAAGTGTATTCATTTCTGCAAAAAAAGGAATTTATATCAATGGAAAATAGTTGAATTTTCATTTGAACGAAACCAATGGAGAGAGAGAGAGAGAGAGAGAGAGAGAGAGAGAGAGAGAGATTTAATATTAAATACCAATTTAAAGGTGAAATCTATATTTTTTTTCTTTATGTGTAAAATGTGTTTGTTTTCTATTTTAATAATTTTTAAATGACCGAAAAAGTTAAATGTAAATATAACATAAAAGCTCTTATTAGACATTTTGGGAGTGTGTTTTACTTTTAATTCTAGAAAATGTTTTCAAAGTATATTTTCTAAAATGGATATAAACATGCATTTTGTACTTTCAATTGAAAAGGAGACGAGCTTTTATGACATAGATGAGAGTTTTTTTTGGGTAAATAAAATTGAGAGTATTTTAGTCTTTAGAGTTTAAATACAAGCTTTTCAGATGTTCCTCAGTAAGAAATGAGGCCCATTTTAGCAGTGTGTTTCCGGCCCATACATTTTCACCCAAAGGTTAAAAACATGACACTGTTTTCCTCTTTAAAAAAAATAGAAAATGAAAATGGTAAACCAGACTAATGCCTATATTTTCTTTAAAAAAATGAAAATTAGGAAATCAAAATAGGTTTTAGGGACGAGAAAAAACTATTTTCTAAAACAAAACATGCCTTATAGTTTTAATTTGATGAATGATATTCGATTGTCAAACTAAATCAATTAGAACTGTTTTTCTTATTTAAAAAAATTAATACCTTATCCTAAATCATAATTTTCTCATCACCTCATTTTAATGCCATATGTAATTGCGACTTATATCCTATTCTAGAACAAAGCTCAAATGATAGCATATTGAAAGAAACATGACGAGCTTGGACAACGTCTACGTAGTGGACTTTGAAAATCTACATGGTTCGATCGATGAGGGAACATGACATTTTGGATGGTTGAAATTGAAAGAGCAATAAGACGGTCAATGCGTTGCGATGCTGCTGTGCTATCATTCATAGTTCATATACGTGGACGTCCACGCCTCCATTTGTTTCGTCCCCGGTCCACTAAAGTGTGCTACTCCCTATGGAATTTGGTGCATATTGTGCAATCATGCCAGTGAAGCTGTGTGTGGAAGTGTTACCTTTATGGATACAGTTGTAAGCTAAGTGGTCATAGTAGATCAAATTAAGTGAGTCACCTGAGCAATTTTTTTAATATATACAAAGTTAGCTTTCACGTACTTGGCAATATCCTTGTCCAGGAGATGGAAAATCTATAGGCGTCCAAGCCCATGCCTTTCATGATGCCTACATCTTCCTGCTTAAAGAAGAGATTCAACTACGTAAGAATAAGACCACTGCATAGGATTCGAACAATATTATAAAAGAATACGGAATAGATACATTTGAGTAATTTGGTAAAATTTAATAATATGTGGTTAAAGACATTAATTGTGTGGACCTTGTAACGATGGTAAGAGTCGATGGCAATATCTCCCGTGCTTCCATCTGCTATTCTATCTGCAGGACAACCAATGTACATTTACAGTTTTGTATATAAAATAAAGTCCAAGAAATTTCTTGATCAAATAAGAAGTATGATCAATATTTGTATGGTGAGTAGAGATCGATGAAACAATATATTCTGTTGCCTTTTTAGTAAACAAGTTTTAATTAATAACAGTTTTTAATTGTGGTTGTTTTTATACATTTTTTTAGTTTTATTTCGTTGTACGATATATATTACATGGGTCTTTGATATTTTTCGTAATATATACAGAAATTCAAATATCAGGACCAAAACTTTTTTATCCTTTTTTCTAGCCAAAATGCAAGTTTTCAGTCGCGAATTAAAAAAATGCGAATTATGCAGCCCAAAACTTTTGTTTTCTTTTGGGACGATGACTTTTCTTTTGCACTATCTACCTTTTATAACTTTCGTTCTCATCCGATAATTTTGCTCCACTATATGTATAGCACCCAAAACGTTAATATAAATAACTCGGATCAGGTGATGGTAAGAATTAAACAATTGATTCAAGTAGTGGAATGTTATGCCCTATGGATATATGTCCCGAGAGACCTTTTTTTTATATGGTTTCTTTTTAGGGGCTCGAAGTGTTAATAGGCTTGATTCTAAGTATCAAAACGTACATAATCAAAAGCAGATTAGAATCTTTAAAAGCAGAATTACGTGAACAGTGAATTACATAAATAACGTCTTAGTACGCAACCTGATCCTCCGCTATATATTCTTTTTTCTCATATTAATAATAATCCGAAAACCATCCTAGTTTTGTTTCTGGAGTATTATAGGCGTCTAAATGTCTAATAAATCCTTGTCATATATTATTCTTTATGTACTTGGGTTCGTGATCTTTTAGGGGAGTTGCAGCAAGTTATCTCTGGATTCTCCATGGAAAAGCTGCAACTTTATTTACATGTGCCAGCAGGTTTAAACTTTTGTTAATTTAATTCATCCATTTTATACATTAAGTAGTGAGGAATTAAAAAAACGTGTCCCTCGCTCATATTTGAACAGGGATTCAAGCTAGTTAACTAATAGCAAGCAAGGAAGAACATTTTTTTGCAGTATAGAATCCATTCAAATGGAAACGCATTCAACTTATTATATCATAATTAATTACAGCTAATTGTGCAACAATGTTTAACTCTCATCTTGACAATGGAGGATCAAGTATTAGAGAGAGAGAGAGAGAGAGAGAGAGAGAGAGAGAATATATATATATGCTTACCTGGTACGCCGAGGATGCGGTGCCGAAGATAAAACCAGGAGGGAAGGAGTTCCTGTTGAGTGCTCCGGCGCAGATGAGCAGCCATGCACTGGCGATGAAGTAGGACGGAAGAAGAAATCTAAGGACATGATGACGAAGAAAAAGAGGCGTTTGGAGGGCCATAATTCACGGGTCACTGGCTCTCCAATGCATGTAGTGGGGTTTACTCACTGAGCTGGTGCAATTTATATTGACCTTGATGCCTTTTAAATATGGACTTCATGACAACATGTTGCTTGCTCTTTATTTAATTAGACTTTGCTTACATAGAATATGTAGCAGATTAATTACTCAACTACCAATCATTTAATTTTCTATCGATAAGATCAACCACTATTCTACCAATTGGCGGACAGATTGGATCATCGTCATCATTATTATTTTTTGTGAGATTATAATTATTGCCACAGACACGAATTAATGGAGTTCTTAATTTCTTCTTATCCTAGAATAAATCGGACTAAGGATCAATGCTTAAAGATCATTTGTGGACGAAGTAATTTAACCCGGATTAAAGACCATTGAGTTAACCAAACTTGTAATTCCAGAACATTGTGATGTTGAATGTTAATTTGATAGAATAATAAAAGAATGTTCTATTCCAAATCTTATTTCTTGACGAAACAAATCAAAGAAAGTAATAAAATATTTATGCGATGATTAAAATGCTCGTCAGTACATGTTGAAATAAAAATGACTTGAGTCTCTTTATGATATTTTTGTGTATTTCTTTATGTTTTAACTAGTTTCTAATGTATTGAAGCAATCGACCTCTCTTTCAAAAACAAAACAGTGGTCAAATTTGAAAATAAATTATTTGAACCATGATGTGATCTAATTATTTGACTGAAGCTACACCTTATTCCCAATATTCAAGTTGCTTGACGGGATGAAGGACCTTGGCAAATTTCATATTAAAGTATTTCTATATTCTTTTAAAAATCTTTCTAATTCCTATGTAGGTGATAATTTTATCAATATTGAAGGTATTTTTTTATGTGACAATTAGAAAATTTTTAAAAGAAAACTTTAGAAGGATTAGAATTTTTTTGTAGAATGAGTTTTGAGATTCTATCATGCACTTTGGCTCAAAATAGTTTTTTAAGTTTCCTATGCGTATCACATCTTAGTTCACCCATTTTAATAAATGAACTACTTTCCATAAAAACTCTCACACTTTTTTATTTAAAATTATTGGATTTAATATTTGTATAAATATGATCTATTGGGATTGTTGGTTCCTTTTTTTTCTTTTTTTATCATTCTTTGTGCTGATATGTTATTTAATGGCTAAGAAAAGACCTATTGTACAAATATACAAGTCAAAATTATGATATATATCAGTTGGAACTCATTATTGAGATTGTTAATTTTAGGTATAATTAGTGCGTAGGGTATACATGTTTATGTATAGCATATATAAATGCTAGGTGCAGCGACGGAGCCATAAATCATCGGTCATTGGTTCAGAATTTATAACTAAAAGATGATATTTAAGACTGCGAACCTCTACTGGTTATTCATAAGATAAATTCAAAGGTAAAATAAAAATATATAGTAATCCTTATTATATATATTATGAAAAAAAAAGAATATATAGTGTACTTATATAAAAAGTAATGACACTTTTTTATAAATGAATAATGTTCAAATTCTTTGTATAGAAAATGTCGTTACTTTTTGGCGCACTACACACACTATATTAAAAATGCGCTAGACGCTCAGTGCTCCCATATATTATAATCAATTAATATCAAATAAATATTTAGTCTTTTAATATAATAAATATTTAAATAACATTTATGAAAATAGATACATCCAAAATTTTAACATAGCAAATCTGTCAATGATTATGACGAGAGAATAAATAAAAATAAATATATCAACAAGAGAAAATAAATAGTGAAAATAAATAAGTTGTACACACGAAAAGTAATACATATTTGAATTATAAATGTGACTAACGCGAAATTTTTTAGGAAGGAAAGGAAAAAGTCGAACAAATCGAAAGGCCAAAAATCAAATAGAGTAAAAAGATCAGTGGGATAAATAATTTATTTTTTTTAAAAAAAACTATGGATTAATAATATAAAACACTAAAGAAACTTTTGGAACTCTACGGTTTGATAATTAGAGGAAACGAAATTTAATAAATTTGCTTGACTAAATATTAGTCGGACTTTATATTATATAACCATTAACTAAATGAAAAAGTAAAATATAATGTTAGCGGTTCGAAAGAACGTGGGAAAAAAAGCGAGAAAATTGATGTGGCCACAAAGGTTTGAACTCGTGACGAATGGGTGCACGGCAAAGATTAGACAACTTATCAATTTAGCCAAGTAGTTATATTGACGGTATGTATAACAAAAGATTAATTATCAGTAATCGCCAACGCATGCACGTGTAGGAGCGGATAGGCATGTGGCTTCGCCACTGGCTAGGTGCAATCAAGTAGACAAAATAAATTAGTCAATGACACATGTCATATGAATAGTAAATGCATTAACTCGATTATCACAAGTAATATATCAAATACTATTGTAAGTAAAAAAAATAACAAATATATAAATAACTTATCAAAGATAAGATCAATTTAAGCTCAACAGTAATAAATCGAGTGATTATAAGTCATGATATAAGTGAAGTAGTATGAAAAAGAGTTAGAGGTTTCGGGGCTCCCAATCGATGTGTCTTGGCTTCATTCGGAGCTGTATTTATAGACGCATTCACCTCCATTCGTGAAGAATCAATTGGAGATATTATACTGAAGTTTATTTTTTCGTAAATTTTTATATTGACTCAATTATTTTTGAATTCCATCAGACCAACATGTTTGATGAATATACCAATTGAAATTCCCTTTGTAAGAGAATCAACTAATATATCACTTGTAGGCATGTAAGTCACTGTCACTTCTTTCTTTTTCACTATGTTATGAATATAGTGATACTCTATCTCAATATATTTTTCTTTTGAACTATTGACTCCACTGGCAATCAAGCTTATCGCAGTCTGATTGTCATTGTACATTTGATTTGGTCATTTGATCATATCAAGCCCTAGTTCTAAAAGGAAACGTCTGAGCTAAACTTCATAGGTGGTTGTTATACTGCAGGTAATGTACTTAGTCTTCTTTGTATGTGTCTAGCCACACATCCTTATTTCTTGATACCCCAAGAAATTACTGCTCCACCCAACATGAACAAGTGACTTGATGTGAATTTTCGATCATCTATATTCTCACTGAAATCTGCATCTGAGTAACCTACAACTTCAAGTGTATCTACTTGATATGTCAATCTCAAATGTACGTACCTTTCAGATATTGAAATATCTTCTTTATGGCCTCTCAGTGGGCCTTTTCAGGATTACTTTGAAATCTACTTACTAGACTTATAGCAAAAGCCAAATCATTTGTCGTACAGAGCATCATATACATCAAGCTGTCAACTGCCTGTGCATAGGGTTCGTCTAAGGGTTTTTGCCCTATATTGGGACATTGACTTTTACTAAGTCTTTTCTCAATCACAAGTGGTGTAGGTGCTGGGTTGCAATTCTGCATCCCAAACATCTTCAGTATCTTATTTATATACTGTTCTTGACTTAAGCTCAATGTCCTTGATCTTCTATCACGTACAATTTGAATCCCAAGTACATAGGATGCATCTCTCATGTCTTTTATTTTAAATTCCTTGCTTAACTTAATTTTCACTTCATCGAGCATTGTGATGTCATTACCAACGAGCAAGATATCATCCACATATAGTGCTAATATCACAAAACTGCTTCCATTGTTCTTGATGTACACACAATGATCCAATTTATTCGATTCAAATCCAAATTGGATTGTCATCCTATGGAACTTCAAGTACCATTGATGAGACGACTATTTTAACTATAAAGTGACTTTCTCAGTTTATACACTTTATTCTCCTGACTTAATGTCTCAAAACCTTCAAGTTGTCGCATATATATATATA
>LTAE01012965.1:0-13170 GCA_001647135.1 Pontederia paniculata
CCACGCGAATCAACGTTCGCGTCACGGCCGTGATCCGTGTGATCACGGCCCGTTCGTCACGGTTGTGATCTCTGCGATCACGACCTCACGTGGCCATCACGGCCGTGATGACTGGTCACGGGCCGTGATGTACTGTCACGCCCGTGATCATCTATCACGGCCTATGACCATACTGGTAACGGCCCATGAGATCCTATCACGGCCGGTGACTATGCTGGTCACCTTACAACAAGAGGACGAGTCCTTCAACCTTGTCGGGCTCCCGGCCGACGGAGTCGGACTTGAAGCCTGAAAGGGAGGCGTTGGTTGAGGAGAGGGAGGCGAGGAGGTGTTTGAGGTTGGACTCGTAGACGCTGCCGCTGTTAACGGGGTAATAATTGTCTGAATCGCAAACAGAAGACAGCAGCTTGGGGGCGTTATCAGCGGCCTCAGCCGGCCGGGAATAGTTGAAGAAAAGGAACAAGAGAAAGCAAGTAAGGCGGAGGAGGGAAGAATAATGCATGAGATGGATTTGGAGCACGAACGCACGCAGGCATGCATGCATGCATAGGACGAGTGATCTTAAACTTAGTTTGTAGCAAGCTACAGGAGTCACTTAATTACTTGAGCATCGTTATGATGTCTTTGGGACGAAGATTAGTTGAGTAATTAAGTAAAGGTAAGCTCCTTCCTGGCAGTTTCCACCGGGTCATATTTATGACACGCACAAGTCAATTTCAATGAAACATCTAAAAAATAATTCTATGAAGCATCCATGGAAACATCTCTTTTTTTTACAGATGTCTTTTTTATCTTTTATTTTTCTTTAATTGGATTATAATTAGTCAATTTAGTAGCTTCTATCGAGTTTAATTAAGTTGCGGCAAACACTTTTTCTAACAAAGATTGTTTATTGGTTCAAACCGGATTATAGCTCTAGTTCGATCGGTCCTGTGAGGGGATTCAAAAAAAAAACAAAATCAAAATCGAGAAATCCTTGCATCTTGCAAAAGTCGCCATCATGAATTTACTATAAACCGATCTCCATCATCATGAATAAAAAAATCGATGAAACTTATAGTTGGAATCCCAAAAAAAGTCCCCATAAAAACATTGGCAGATAAAAGTATGCGTAGTTAGAAAAAAAAAGTCAATTCTTCTATGTGAATTTCAATCACCATAATTAACTAATTAAGTATACTTAAGTGTACATGACAGATTAATTGAGATAAAATCTTCAATGCCGTGGTTACTAATCGAAAAATGAAAAGAAAGCAAAATTTTGACTCCTATCTTAATAAATAAAAAATAAAATGGGTACTGAGACTTGAGGAAAAAAATGAAAATTAGTTGAAACCCCCAAAAGAAAATGTTTCTTGTTTATTTTCAATTATAATCATTGTCAACATTTATTTGTTCTCATTTTAAAATTCAAAACATGTTCAATCTTAATTGTCATAAAAAATCGTTTGTTATCACATAATACAAGAAAAATACTTGTATACTGTTTGAGAATGACTTCTACTTAATTCTTTTTGCTATTTTATATAAAAGAAAGATAGAAGATTTCTTATGGGTTAATTACACGTATAAATTATTTTGTGTTTTTATAGTAATATTCTTTTTTAATATATGTTAGATTATAAAATATAGCGCTTTCTTAAAAATATTAACACATATAATTAGTTAATATACAAAATTAATAATTAATGTTTTCTTAGATTTTTATTGCTCTCCTATTTTTTTTCAATCTGGTATCTTTTTCTAGGATCGAGTAGATGTATTATGTATTATACTAATTATATATTATATATGTAATGGTAAATATCTATATCTTAGTTTACAAAAACAAATCAAGGAACATATATGTTGAGTTGACGATAGGAACGTGGGCGATTGGGCATTGTACATATCCTTATCATGCATGTAATTGCACGACATACTCTATCTAATCAACTATTTAACTAATTAAGATGCCTAGAATATATTGTGCAGTGCATAATATGCGGTGTATTGTCTTATTGATATATTAAAAGTGACTAGAATCGTTTAAAGGTGACAATATGATTCACTTTCAATGCTCCCAATACTTCAAAATGAACAAGTTGGGTTCAATTAGCATTATCAGGATAAAAAATTTACTAAAATGATAGTTTTAAAATTATATATAAAATTTACAAATATTTTCTATCAAAATTCATTTAAAATGAATTAGAGAGTCTTATGCTGAATTAGCTGGCACTTGGAACTCAATTGTTAAATTAATTTAAAAGTCAAGATAAGTTGTGTACACGTCCAACATTTGGCGCCTTTTTACAGTTTGATTGCACTTAATCAACTCGAAGATGTATCAAAAACTTGACAAAATTAGCCACCTTCAAGGAGCTTCGGTCACCAATGTTGAATTCTTAAACACAGTTGAAAACTTTAAGGTTGAAATTATTGTTGGATTTTTATAAAGATAATATTACTAGAAAAATGAATCCGTTGGTATTTTTTATTAAGAAAGTTTCTCATGATGTCATAATAACATATCAATGTTTATCATTAGAAGTAATCTAACAATGAATCAAGTGTTCATTCAAGTTCCACTAAACGAACATGAGACGTATATATGTTGATGGGGCGGGCAAAATATGTAGTCTAACTCCATAACCTCACTAATCCTGAAATTTAAGCTCCATCAATCTCCAATGTGTTAACACTTCCAATTAACCAGGCCGGCCTTAAAAGGGGTGAACATCCCTCGTAGAGCTTTCAATTATCTATGGAAAATACTTCCAATTATTTAGTGAGTTTTATGGTCGATAATTCAGTCTGTCACTAAAGGCAACTCAATAGTGTGAGCATATATTTCAATTACTGAATCTTATAAAGTTGCACTTTTTTTAAGCTTAAAAAAAGAGACGTGATTAGATAAGCATAATTGAACATTTGAAAAAAAGGCATAAAAAATCTTATGATTGAAAGTAAATGTCGAAATTGCGTGCCATCACGACTACTTTTGTTAGTTTTAAAACTTCTCCAATAATTAATTTGGAGCGAATTTATAGTATCCGCAGGAAAAAAAAAGATAACGATCAACCACCTGAGTGAAGCTTTTTTGACGACATGCAATTCAACAAGAACAAAATCAATAGATGTGCTATATATACATAGAAGTGCTAACTTGATATATGTCAAATTGGATGAAAAGAACAACTCGAAATTTGTTACACTTTAATTGTACTATCTAGAATTCCAATAGAAAAGATATACAAATGATATATTATCTTGGGAGATCAAATGATGACAGCATTTCATTCACAAAACTATCTCCTGTGCTTGCAACTTTACTTGAACAGATTTCATTGTCATCTCTCGAGAATCCAAACTCTTCCACATTTTGCTGATCACTCGAATACTTCCTGTTGTATTTTGCTCGAAACCCTTCCAATTGCATTGCGACTTCCTTCATGGGTGGTCTCTCTTCTCCTTTTAGATTTAGGCAACTCCTCGTCACTTCAGCAAAGGTAAGAAGCTCATCTTCTGTAGCTTGTTCCATGATCTTAGGTTCTATCATTTGCATGAGATGGTTTTCATCAAACAGATGAACAAAGTGAGAAGCCAAATTCGTTTGTGCTTGTGGTCTACTAAAGGATACCGGCAACTCTCCTGTCAGAAGCTCAGCTAGAACTACACCGAAGCTATAGACATCACTCTTCTCCGTCAATTGACATGTGTGGCAATACTCCGGATCAAGATATCCATATGTACCCTGAACCAAAGTTGTCAAATGAGTGTAATCGACAGGCATTGATCTCGATGTTCCGAAATCCGATACTTTGGCTGTGAAATGTTCATCCAATAGTATGTTTGTGGATTTCACATCTCTGTGAATGATGGGCATGGATGCTGCTCCGTGCAAGTAGGCAAGAGCTCCTGCAATTTCCGCGGCAATCCGCAAACGATCTTCCCATGACAGTGGGTTATCACCATGGATGTGTCGAAAGAGACTGCCATTGGTAATGAACTCATAAACTAGCAATGGCACCTCTGCATCCAAGCAGCAACCGAGAAGTTTGACAACATTCCTATGATTAATCTGCGAGAGGATGACGATCTCGTTGATGAACTGCTGACTTTGTTTCTCGTGTAATTGCATAGATTTCTTGATAGCGACGACTCGTTGATCCTTAAGTATTCCCTTGTAGACAGTACCATGTCCACCTCGTCCAAGGATTCGAGCCTCGTTGAAGTTGGAGCTCGCTTTCCTCAGCTCCTCAATTGTGAACGTCTTAGTGGCAGCATCTATGCCTTGAGAAGAGAATTGTTGTTCGAGTAGCAAACCACCATTTTGTTTGAAGAATTCGGTCCTTAGCTTTATAAGTTGTCTTTTCTTCCAAAACCAGTATGACCATAAGACTGCGCCGATTAGTAAGAACAAAGCACATACGCCAACACCTGCAAAGGCATGCATCAATTAAAGATTTGGCCAATATGAGTAAACATCCTTCATTTTATAACCATGTTTGATTAATCATTTTGTAGGCATCATTCGTTTTTTCTTACTCTTGTCTGATTCATCAAGAAAGACTCTTATCATCAATTCTTAAATTCCAACTCTTGATCTTTATAAAAGAATCAAAATGTGTCATCATAAAAATCTGATTGACATACAAGTATATTTATTTTCTGAATAGTATAAACTAAGATGCCTGACTTCAACACACAAATTGGAAAATGATAGGTCAAATTAACTTGTAGATTGGAACATGGCAATGAGCCATCACATGTTTTGTTGTATTGCGTGCATTTCACTGATTGAATGTTGTTAGAATGAATATTAACTTCTTGCCTCTTCTTTTAGAAAATTAACTATTCATAAATGTCTTTCAGCAAAAAAGAAAAAAAAAACTATCCACAAATGTCTAAATTTCTCATGCACATTTTATGGTTAGAAACCTGATCAAGAACTAGTTAAACATAATATTTTTTTAGAGGAAGAGCAATTTAATTTTCTAAAAGTCACATAATAGTAGAAGAAAAGAAAAAAAAATCATAATTTAACTTAATTTCTCTCTTTTTTTAAAAAAAAATTGGATGGCCATTGATATAGTCACTGATCAATAATCTTCTTACCTATTATGATGAACGAAAATGACTTGGAATGTGTTGTGCCATCAGCAGTGGGACTGCTGCTGGGAGATGTCAGATTGAGGTCGTCGGAAGAGGCAAGCATCAGCATCGGCCTGCCGTGGAAGAAGGAGTAGCTCTCGAGCCTCATGGCGCACCGGATTCCAAGCACCTTGCCGCCTTGCTTCCCCTCCACCCACTTGGGCATCATGTCGTTCAGGTCCTGCAGGCACTCGCTGCAGTCGTCGGCGGTCAGGTCCGGCGTGCACTGCGTCATCCCGAACATCCTCGAGAGCAGCTTGGTGAAGTTGACCTCCGCCGTGGCGAACTTGTTCGCCGTGTTAATGTACGCCGCCTGGTAGGAGATGCTGTTCATGATCGCATCCCTGAAGAGCTTCACCAGCCCGTAGATGTCCGACTCGTCGGCGGCGTTGTGCATCAGGACGTACGGCTCGTTGACCGCCGAGGAGAGGAAGCGGTTGTTGGAGTAGTGGACGTAGCAAGCATCGTACCTGAAGGTGTTGCAGGTTCAAATTTAAGTAAAGAAAAAAATCATGTACATATCTATCAGTCATGCATGCACTCATATGCATACCATATGGTAGCGTTTTTGCTGCGAGGGCAGTAGGTGAGGACTTCTCCGGTGGCGTAGCGAAGGCAGGAGCGGCACTCGGTTGTGTTGACGTCGCTGCGGCAGAGGACGAGGCCTTCGACGACGTCCGGATCTCGGCCGACGGAGTCGGACTTGAAGCCTGAAATAGAGACGTTGGAGGAGACGTTGAGGGAGGCGAGGAGGAGGTTGAGGTTGGACTCGAAGACGCTGCCGCTTGTGTAGTTGTCGGAGCCGCAGACCCAATTCACCGGCGCCGGACCATCATTGGCGGCAGTAGTACGGGAAAAGAAGAAGAGGACGAGGAAGGAGAGCAGGTGAAGGACGGAAGGGCAGCGGTGGTGAGGCATCATGCTCATATGCAGACGGCTAACAGGAGCTCGTACAAGTGATCGACAAAGTTGACATCGATTAGTACAACACTTGTATACAAAAATGAAACTTGAAAGCAATTTTTTTTAAAAATTATTATTATTATTTTGTAATATCCAAAAAAATAAAAAAAATTATAAACTCAAACGTATAGTTAGTTAATTAATTGGAGTCATCAATTGAAATTTGCTCTCTGACTGAATTTTTTTTCAATATACGTTGCTTTATTTAACTTTTGTTCTGCGATTTGTGTTAATTATACTTCATTCAGTCGCCATAAACGACTAAGTAAAACCAAGATATATATATACTGTTAACTGAAAAGAACACGATATTTAACTATATGCATACATATTTATATATATGTGTGTGTGATTAAAGTTCCATCTATATATTAGGCCATGGGAGATGCATGAATGTTGACTCATAATTTGGATATTGTACGAGGAAAATATGGAAGGAGTCTCCGCTTGAATACACATATACTACGTGTCTAAGTGCATGCATGTATGGCCAAGACCATTGACATCAAATCAGGAATTGCAAATTGGATGTTTCTAACATTTTACATCTTATGTCCGAAACTCAAATCCACAAGAATTATTAGAAAACTATTCGAAACAAAAATATAAGATTCTTTGATTAAAGCTGTGAGAATAAGAGACTTGGGTTTCACTCTCTAATCCCATTAGTTATAAAAATAACTTGGCCCACGAATCTCCAATACCTCAATAATTTCTTTATTAATTAATCAGTGACTACAGATTATTGAATAATTACGACAAAAAAAATTATTTGTTTTATTAATATGTCGGTCACAATTTTTTCTTTTGATCTTAGACGCTATTTTGAATGGTCAGATTAGTCTGATAAATATATCTTATTTTATTTTAATAATTAAATAAATATTTTAATTATTGTACATGATCATTTATTAATCTGCTCTACATCCTCATTTTACCTCGGGAAAAAAAAATTAGTTGATTAAAGTTGTGAGAAAGAGAAAGAGGAGTGGAGAGAGAGGAAGATGAGAGTAGAGAGGAGAGAAAAAGAAAGGGAGGGGGAGTGTTGATTTTAAAGGAGGATAAAATAATATTTAATAAACTAAAATAATTCAAAAAATAAACAATCGGATTGATGAATGAAACTCATCAATTAAGAAAAGTTTAAATCTACTTTTGCTCGATTTTATAATTTAAGAATATATTTAAAATTTTGTGATAGTTCGAGGTGGTAAACGAAAATAACCCCAAAATAAATTAGTTTGATAATTTGCAAAGGTGTAGCAATGAAATGTCAACAACTTAGCGACGACTTTGTTCAATAATTAGAGACAAATTATCGACGCACTACTAACAATGTAGCGGCAACAATGTACCGGCGTGTTTAATGATGGCGTGCTGTTACCGATTTATCGACAAAAAAATGTCATTTTTTGTGAGAATATAGAAAAATTTACGGCAATTCAGCAGTTGATTTATGTTGTTTTAGCGACAACTTACCTACCACAATAATGACGGCAACAAACCGTTGCTAATTGTTAAATCTAGGATCCTGAGATTATTTTGATGATCACAAATTTGTAATGGAACTTAGTTTGTACTGATGAACTTGTTGAGCTGATTTCTGAAACAGGATGTTTCAAGTTCAGAAGTTGATAGGTCGACCAAAGCTAAAGGAATGACGACCTATGCACACGGAAGACATTTCAGAAGAACTACATGTGTGCAGTGGTCGTCCTAAGAATATAAAGTAGTCGATCAATATTGAAGGAGAATGCATGAGAATAGAGATCAGAGGTTGAACGATCGATCAAAGAAATAAAGGGGACGACCGAAGCAAAGGGATAAACAGGAGAGGTCGTCCAATGATGGGCGACCGAATGCAACACCCTTACAACCAAAGATGGAGAACGAGCGGTCCAAGGAGAAGTGGACGTCCATAGAAGACTTAGTCGAAGAAGAGTCTTGGCTAAGCAAAGAAGAGGTCGCCCGAGGCTGAAGAGCGGACGACCGAAGATCTGAGGATGAAAGCAATGGACGTTCAAAGGGCTCATGGTGGAGATAGTGGACGATCAATAGATTGCCAAGGCTGAGAGTGGACATCCGAAGGCTCTGGTGTAGTAGCAGCGGACGACCAAAGTAGAAGGCAGATAGGAGAGTGGTCAACCGCAGGTTGAGTGCGGGCGACCGGTTGACATCAGGTGAAGACAAGGGACGTTCAGGGTCTTGGTGAGAAGACAAGCGGGCGTCCATGAGTTTGTTAGAACTGATGGAGGATGAGGATTGGACGATCGTAGGATGGGCGGACAACCGATAGTGTGTCAGAGATTGTCCGAAGTCTGAAGAGATAGAAGAACGGTCGACCAGGAAGTCTGACAGAAGAAGGAATGAACGTTCGAGGAATCTGGCAAGGTGTCAGTGGACGTCCAGAGAATGTCTAGAGAAGACAGTGGACGTCCGAAGTTTCAGAAGGGAATGAGCAGACATCCGGACCTGTCAGAGAAAGCTTTGGCGGACGTCCGAGGATCTCATTGGGTAGTGAGCGGACGACCAAAACACTGACAAAGGATAGAGCAGACGTTCGAGGATCACAGTGTGGAATGCGGGGACACCCGAAGTTTCCACAAGGCGGAGCGGTGGACGCCCGAAGGATTCAGGAGGAATTTGTGGNAGTCAGCGGGCGACCAGAGATGAATGGTAGCTGGTGAAGGTCAAGATCGGTCAACCGAAGATGAAGCGCGGGCGACCGAAGGAGCTTGACCGCACTCTTCAACTGGAGAGTGAGCGTCTAGGAGGCTGAAGTCAATCAGCGGGCGTCCAGAGATCAGTTGAAGAGGGGTACTCATGTCAAGATCGGACGGCCACAGGTGACGGACGTTCGAAGGAGCTTGACTGAGGGAGAAAAACTTCGGCACTTGAAGCTGCGGATGCCCGAGGGTGAGCGGTGGACGACTGAAGCACCAGACGGCAGTTCAAGTGGAGACTTCACCTTAGCAGCGGTTGACCAAGACTGGAGCAGTGGACGATCGAGGAAGTAGGTGAAGGTACTGTACTTGCATTAACGGTTAGTTTTTTGAGACAGAGAATTAGGTCTTTAGTGCAGAGTATATAATGTAATCCCAAGAGTCTTGGGAAGTAAATTTGGCAAAATATTGAGCGAGTGCTTTGAGTGATAAAAAGCCTTCGAGTGAAGAATCCAAGATAGAAGGGACTAAGAGTTCTTGAGAGATTTGTAAGAGGTTGTCTCCTTGTCCTGTGCAAGAAAGGAGAAGTTTGTAAGGGAGCCTTCGCCCTTAAAGAAGGAGTTAGTGATCTCCAGAGATCTCAAGAGCTAGAAGACCGGAGTGGGGATGTAGGCCTGGAGTTTGGTCGAACCTCGTCAACAAACATTGTATTTGTGTGCTTGTTTATTTTCTCTGCTCTCTTCCTCTCTCTATCTACTAGCTTTTGAATCTATATGCTTCCGCTAAATATAATCTAACTGATCTAGCACAACAAAGTAGTGAAAAGTTTTATACACTAATTCATCCTCTCCCTCTTGGTGCCATCCAGATCCTACACTAATAGCAACTAAGATTTAACGGTGCTTTCTTTTTATCGCTAAGATATATTATTCTTGTAGTGCATTGCAAGAAAAGAAAATGGAAAATAAAAGTAGTGTTGGTTATAATTTGTAGTGTTGTAAGAATGTTATGATGGCTAATTATATTAATAATTTTTTTATAATTGTAAATGACCTTAAATCAAGTATAGTGCAACCACAATTGATTGAACATACTTAGGTGATTTTTTTAGATCAAATTTTTTTACAATATAGTCTATGAGTTATGACTAATAAAAGTATGTAAAACTTGTGCACAACAAAATATCATAAAAAAATCACATAAGAAAAAGATACATATTATTTAATCAGAATATTTGTTAAAATTAATATCCATGCATATTGCTCACAACATAAAGAAATTATTGGATCTTAAATGCATTCTTATAGATAAACCCAGAATACATTCATGTCTCCAAGGTACATTCTTCAAACAATTATAACTTTTTTTTCTATTTGTCACTATCTCTTTGTTTATATAATATATGTAGAAAGAATGACTAATGCATACCAGAAATTATGTAGGAAAGACATATATGTCAAAATTATGCTTATTTAGGTATGTTTTTCAATAGTTTAAACACATTTTATGGCCTACAGCCACAGCCTATATTATCTTATATTATGATAGTATCATATTACACACATTTGACATCTCGTATTTTCATTTTTCATATGACAACAGTTATAAAAGGAAAAGAAAACTCACCTTTATACACAATATATGTTATGTTGGGAGTACATAATATATACTATCTTGGGAATTCCATCGATGATAACATTTCTTTTATGAAACTATCAGTTAGTTCTTCCACATTTAATAAGAGGAGTCCTTTCACATTTTGTTGAACCGAGTCCTTCTTATTATTGCATTTTATTCTAAGGCCTTCTAGTTGCATAGCAACTTCTTTCATGGATGACCTCTCTTCTCCTTTCAGATTTAGACAATTCCTTGCTACTTCTGCAACTATGAGAAGCTCCTCCTCTCCAACTTGTTCCAAAAGTTTAGGATCTATCAATTGCATGAGGCGGTTTTCATCGAATAAGCGAACAAAGTAAGAAGCTAAATTTGTTTGGACTTCTGGACTCTCAAAGAACACTGGTAGCTCTCTTGTGAGAAGCTCTACAAGGACAACGCCGAAGCTATAGACATCACTCTTCTCAGTCAACTGACATGTATGGCCATATTCCGGGTCCAGATAACCACATGTTCCTTGCACTAGAGTTGTCACATGAGTGTGATCAAATGGAACTGATCGCGATGCTCCAAAATCTGATACCTTCACTGTAAAATGTTCATCCAACAATATATTTGCAGATTTTACATCTCTATGGATGATGGGTGTCGATGTTGCTCCATGCAAGTATGCAAGAGCTCCTGCAGTCTCAGCTGCAATCCGTATGCGATCTTCCCAAGGCAACGAGTCACCTCCATGAATATGTTGAAAGAGGTTTCCATTGGGAATGAACTCATAAACAAGCAATGGCACCATTATATCCAAACAACAACCCAACAATTTGACGATGTTTTGTGATTAATTTGTGAGAGGATGATAATCTCGTTGATGAACTGTTCACTTTGTTTCTCATGCAATTGTCGTGATTTTTTGATGGCCACGACAATATGATCTTTTAGGGTGCCCTTGTAAACAGTACCAAATCCACCTTGACCAAGGATTTGTGATTCGTCGAAGTTGGCGCTTGCTTTACTTAACTCCTCAATGGTGAACATCTTAGTTGTAGCATTGATGCCTTCAGCAGATAACTGTTGTTCCAAAAATAAGCCGCCGTTTTGTTTGAAGAACTTGGTTCTCAACTTTATTAGTTGTCTTTTCTTCCAAAACCAATACGACCATAGACATCCACCAATCAAAAGAGACAAAGCACATATTACAATACCTGCATATAAAGTCATAACAGAGTTGGTCCTAAAGCAACTTATTTTTCTAAAGTTAAACATATTATAAACTAAAAAAATTAACTATGTTAATTATATGCTACCAACTATTCAAAAGGCTCAAGCCAATAATAAAATAATATATTTATATTTTTAATACTCCTTTTCAGATGTAACTTGTTAATAATTTTTAATATAGTTCAAAAAAATATGTGAATAAATTAAAAAAATTAATATGAGTTTCGTCGAGATTTGAACTTAAAATCTTTAAAAATTAAATATGCTTTTAGGAGTCTTAAAAACTTAAATCGATAAAAAAAACAATATTTTTATATTATATTTTCAACAAACTAAAATATACTTACTTCATATGACTTTATTTAGGATTAAACTTTGTTAACACAAAAGAGGAGTCGACTTTGTATTCCAAGATGAAAAACATAATGAGATCATCTATCCTTAATACTAATGAACATGTATGGCTGGCTCATAATGAAATTTATGAAATATATAACTCCATTCATAATTTCTTTTATAAGTTCTCTACGATCAGAATTTGTTCTATTATACATTCACCTACAAGTTTTTGAAGAAAATATTTTTCTCCAACAATTTTATAACTCTTAAATTAATATCACAATATTCAAACGATTTCACAATTAATATTAAAAGTAAACAAGTAAGCAAATCAATTGATATAAAATTAAATAACTAAGCAATATTCTAATAATTTCACAATCAATTAGCTATTTTTGACAATAAATAAAAAAAATTAATAGCTTAAAATAACAAGTAATATCAAATATGAGGAACATAACTTACAATTTAATAAATTGACAAATCAACCATAATAGCTTTCTGCTGTACTTTATTGTTGCCAAAGTCAACGCAATAACCATTTGTTGTTAATATATATTGAAATACCAGAATAATGTTTTAGACAAATTAAGGAGATGAGAGTACGTATTTAATTAATTGGTTTCCACTGAAGACTTACCATTCAAATAAAGGGATATGTATCAGACGAATGCATGCATAATAATACGTAGTACACAATAATTAAGGAACAGCGACATGATCACAATTTCTTACCAACTCCGATGAGCCAAGACGACTTTGAATTAGTGGAAGCATCGGAGCTGATCAGGTCCTCCGTGGAGGTAAGCACGAGCACGGGCGTCCCTCGGTAGAAGTGGTAGCTCTCCAGCCTCATGGCGCACCGGATTCTGATGAGCCTTCGGAGTTGCCGCTTATTGATTCTCTAAATTCTTCCGAAATTGCCGAAGAGACACTGCAGCTCCTCTACTGTGCGGCCCAGAGCTCCCGCGGCCCACCGAACACGCGCGTCGATGCGCGACCTCGACGACTCCGCCGAGAGAAAAATATAAAAGGAGCTGTGGTATTTTTCTCTCTCCAAGACCTCTCACTCTCTCTCTCTCCTTCTCTGTTGTTGCAGGTGCTAGGGTTTCTGAGGACTTCTCGCCGTAGCCGATCACTCCGTAGCCGTCGCCGGTGAGGTCGCCTGAAGGAGTCGGTGGCTCTCAAGACCTGCAAGATGGAAAGAATGCAGCGACGGAAAACAAAGGTGGAGGAA
>LTAE01012967.1:0-13169 GCA_001647135.1 Pontederia paniculata
GCTTATCATGAAAAAAACAATTAGTTGGAAAACAAAAAATATTTGAAAAAATTAGCATTTTGTGGAAATTGAATATGTGAAAAAATTCAGAGGAGCAATTTGATGCTCTAAGTATTCTTTGGAACCTTGGTGAGTTCGGGCAAGTAAGCTCGAGGGGTTCCTTAATACCTGTTGCCCTAAGGTCATATGTCTGGGAGTCATCAGTTGAAAGCCCGCTATATGGACCACCATGTGCAATATGAAGAATTACTTAAGTATCAACTTGATTTCTTTATTTTAGCTTTTGGGATAGTTCGAGTAAGTACACCCATAGGGGATTCTTTAATCCTGGTGGCCTAAGGCCAACTGGTCTAGGATCCATCGGTTGAAAGCTCGTTACATGGACTTCCCTGTGAACTCTATTTGAAGTTGAACTTGAAAAAAAAAAGAGATTATTAAGAAAAAGTAGCTAACCTCGGGTATCGTATCCATAGTGAATTGAAGCTGAGAACTAATCTAACAGAATTGACTAACTAGCAAAAGTGAGCTCACTAAAACAAAAAACTATAACTAACTATAAACTGAAAACCCGGAGGGAAACTACAAAACATGGGTGTCGGATTTTGTATCACTCATTACAGGAATCTAGTTTTGACAGAAGTAAAAGATAAGTTGTTTTTGGTATTTTGGATTTGTGAAACTATATAAACTAAACATGATAAAGGACTATAGATTGATGTAGTCAGGGAAGCATTTCCTAAGGATAGGGTTCATCTAGAATTTCCACTTGTGTGATAATTGAGACAAATCAAAATTAAGCTCATACTGTTAAACAACAAAATCACTAAGCCTATTCTCGTAGGAACCTAGCTTATCCATTTAAATCCTCGTTCAGAAAATCATCCAATTAAACTTTGATAATTCTTCAGAGTTACTTAACCGAAATTCGATACCATCTACTTCTAAGTTGATGGTTAGAGCATAAATGAGAGTTACTCACTCTATACTCGATTTTAATGCTCAAAGGATTTTAGGTTAGTTGTAACTCAAGCATGGAATTTACACTATCAAATCACGTAAAACATAGAGGATCGATTCATGCTTTATGAGAATAAACATGTTGCAAAATATCCTCTCGAGCCTCAGCTTTGGAAAGTAGTGAGGGGTTAGGTCAGCAAAGAAGCACAGTCCAAACATATTTATAACATAAAACAATCATCATCAATCGTATCTCAACTCCAACAATATAGATCTGGATGACTAAGAAATGCATCTATACTTTCTTCTCAGAAAAATATAACAGAAAATGGCAACATCTCGGTGTCTCAAGAGAACATAGCTGTTACAATACATTCCTTAGAAATTGTAGCACAAATAAATCCAAGCTCGATTCCACAAATATATAGAAACAATGCTTTTGACTTCCTCTCGGATATCAAATAACATAAAACAATAAGTTTCTCAGCATTTAGATTTGCATAGTTGTTAACAAAGTTTATAACATTGATATATAGAAATTAGCTTCTAAAAATCCATAATAAGGACTGTCATAATATATTAGAAAGTGTCTCAACATCACACAAGCATCATTCTAGACTACTACCATCCTTAGGAAATATAAAGTTTAGCTACACATATCCGAGTTCAACATTACAGACAATATAATATTCTGAAATGAATACGTGACTCAGAATCACAAGTAAGAAGATAAAATATCAAACTGAGCCTCCCATCCGAAGTATTCCTTCTTCTTCTTCCTTGTGCAGCTCCTTCTTCCAAAACCCTTCGCTTCAGATAACAAAATTCGCATCCCAAAAAGTTGAGAAAAGGGGAGAGAATCAGCTTGCATTAGCTTTTCTTTTTCTTATAGCCCTCCGTGGAACCTTCTGATTCTCCTCCTCGTTTCTCAGATTGTGCCATTTGTCCCATCCAAAAGGAATCTTCATATGCAGCTTCAAAAAGGTGGAGACCTAGACAGGTGGTAGCCTCTGCAGCAGCAGCCCATAAAGTTGCAGAAATATCAAAAAATTGGAATATGATAGCTCCAAAATTCATGTGCTAAAGACAAAACAATAACCAGCATCTCATGCATTAATTTCTAATAGGCAATTAAATCAGATATGTTCCTCATAAAATGGTTCAGCAAGAAGGATTAGATCAACAAATAATTAGTGAACCAAAATGAGATAAATGGAGCTGAAAACTCATCTATTTGTACATATATTTCGGTATAAAGTTCTACATGGCAGTTATACAAATAATTTGAAAAAGTGAGGTAATGGACATGAGAGAATGTACATTAAAACTGAAAATGAGCAGAAAATGAGAGTGTTTTGACACAAAATCATCTACATGAAAACTGCTTATCATGATTTCCATACCCAATTCCAACTAGAGTTCACTAAAGCATAAGGCAAATTTAAGTTATGATGGTATACTCATACTGAATTCCTTAGATTTCAGGTTTCTATGATTTCCTACTTAAAGGTTGAGTTTCTCAATCACTTGGCAAGCAGTTGAGATCATGTAAACAGAGATACCCTGACTTTTATTCATGCATATGCAAGTAAACAAGGACTAGCCTTGATTTTTATTCATGTTGGTCAACAAGATAAAGATCCTGGTTTTATTCAGGAGAGCTGTCATTTTTCTGTTCTTTTGTTTCCTTTTCTTTTCATACTTTTCTCCTTTTAGACCTAGCTCTCTTTTTTCATGCATGCATGCAAGCAATGCAAAATGCAACTGTTCTTTCCCTGTTTGCCAAGTGAGCAATAGTTCAAACATGAGTATTCACCTAACATATGCAAGTAAACAAGGACTAGCCTTGATTTTTATTCATGTTGGTCAACAAGATAAAGATCCTGGTTTTATTCAGGAGAGCTGTCATTTTTCTGTTCTTTTGTTTCCTTTTCTTTTCATACTTTTCTCCTTTTAGACCTAGCTCTCTTTTTTCATGCATGCATGCAAGCAATGCAAAATGCAACTGTTCTTTCCCTGTTTGCCAAGTGAGCAATAGTTCAAACATGAGTATTCACCTAAGACACCTTAGTCTAATTGGTCAGATTTTCATTCCAGGACAACCGCCTAAGCTTTGATCTCTAGCTAGACAACTTCTTTTTTCTTACCAACCTAGGTACTGAACTATGTAGCCCACAAAAAGAAATAATACCACTCAATTCACCACTAATGCTCCTGAATGATGTTTCCATTAAAGCATAAGTTAACAGCTAAAGCTACTTGGTATTGGAGGGTATTAGTTATCATATAGATAAATTATGAGCTAAGCAACATGCAATATATTAACATGTGTATGATGCATGTTATATGTACACTGAGAGTATATACAGAAATTGAAAAATTTAAAGGAAAATTTGAAATTTTTTAAACTTTTTGATGAAGTTGGATATATATACATGTAGAATGCAATTGCTGCAATGAGATGTAAGAGTACATGTAGAATGCAATTGCTGCAATGAGATTAAAGAGTTGATGCAAAACAAATGAAGATGAAGGAAAATAGGATATATATAAAATGTGCGACACTTAAACAAATAAAAGAGAAAGTAAAGGAGTGTAGAGAATTATACCAGAATACCCTCCCCCAATCTTAGCTTGAACATTGTCCATAGTGTTTACAAGGGGGAGATGGAAACCCCTAGTTTTCAGCTAGTGAGTTGAGAATCCTCTATAGAGTTTACTCAACTGCTTTCAACTTCATTCTCAGTTCTTAACTCTTGGCGAACAGAGTGATCAACTGCTGACTTAGTTGTTTCTGAATCTCATGTTGCTTCTTCTGCTCTTCCAAAATCTCAGACAACTTGTTCAAAAGGGTTGTGTTGTAGTCAGGTTATGGTGTGACTTGTCGGAGTGGTGGGGTGTGCTCTGTTTCTACAGAAATCGGGCTCCTCCTTGTGAACCTCTTAGTAGCTATAGTCTTCCTCCTCATCATTGAGGTTCTTGGTGCAGTGCCAGCTGGGTTTATATGTGGTGGAGCAAATTCAGAAGCTGGCAGGCTTTTGTAACAATCGGAGGTGGTTGGTCAGCCTCGATCTCCTCAGCTAGTTTCCTAGGACTTCCTTCTTGTTGATCGATTTCAATGGCGGCTGATTTCCTCTTCTTTCCTGTGTCTAACTCTAGTAGCACAAATCTGCCCATGGGGGGAGGTACTACACGCATATGGGGTGACCGAGATACAAATGGAGGCGGCTCAGGGATCAACACAATAGCAGGGGTCACTTCAGGATTCTGTGGAACAAAAACAGGGGTGTAGCTGATGTTGGGTGGTGGAATAACAGCTACCGGAGTAAGGAATTCTGGTAGTTCGGTCGTCGGGGTTTCTTCATTGGTGTGCTGATCAATGGGTGTAGGATGAGTAGCGACTTCCTTGTTGACTTGGACAGTAGGGTCTTCAGCAGAGTTGTTGGTCTCATTAGTGGTTTGTACCGCGGCAGCCTTCACCTCTATCTCAGCAGTGATGGTAGGAGGTAAAAGCTCAGCTTCGGTAGTAGGAACAAGTTCATTGGTGGTCTCTTGCACGGATATGGCTTCCATCAGTACAAGTTGGGTGTGGTTGTCAGCCTCAACTGGATATCTCTTTGACCTCTTTCGGCGGTAAACCCTCATCGTCCTCATTTGTGTTTAGGATTTGGGGAACGGGATGATTGATGGAATGGGTAGGCGAAAAGAGAAATGGGGGATAGGTTTCGGGGACAAGGTGAAGTTGGGGAGGACGAAGTAGAAGAGTGGAGGAGACGGAGGGGATTGCGAGCAAGAATCGAGTCGAAAAATGGAGAAAAGGTTATAGTTACCGGAGTCAAGCGCGTCCTGCCATGATCGAATTTAAGTGGCCGATATGATCCCTCAAGAAACTAGGCGATGAGAGGAGCGAGGCAGAAGAGGAGTAGCGTAGTGGAGAGATGAAAGGTCTTCAGGTTTTATTGAAGGAGAAGAAGAGGGGATCGAATAACGCACGATTATTTTAAAGGGACATTGGACTGACCGGTTCAGCTCTTAAGGTCTCCGGTTCATAATTGTGTCTGGTTCAATTTAAAAGTCTTTGGAACTTGACCGTTGGCTCATTTCTCTTTCTCTTCTACCTCCCTAACTCTTCTTTGCTGATTTTCTTCTTAGTTTATCTCTCGGTAAGGATCAATAGCAAGGGATCAAGCTCGGAGACTGATCATCAGATTGATAAGCTTTTCTCTATCACGGCGTACTACTGCACTTGAACACCTAGGTCTTCTTATTTCTGAAATTTCTACTATGGACCCAATTTTAGCTCCTCACTCTCAAATCTGCGCATGAACAAAGTAGAAGAAGGAAAATCATTAACTAACCTTGGGTTGCCTCCCAAGAAGCATCATTGTTTAATGTCCTAGGCTACACATTTTTACTTCAGACTTCAGTTCTCAGTCCTATGGGGATGAATCAAATTTACAACTTCCTCTTCAGAAATTTGGTCTCCAAGGTTGTATAATTTCAGTCTTTGACCATTGACCATGAAGATTTCAGGGTTCTCATTCTCTATGTCCACTGCCCCATGAGGATATACTTTATGCACCTTGAATGGGCCTGATCATTTTCTTAAATTTCCTGCAAATAGCTTCAATCTGGAATTGTATAAAAGTACAGAATCTCCCTCTTTGAAGTGTCTCTTCAGAATTCTTCTGTCATACCATCTCTTAACATCCTGTTTGTAGAACTCAAAATTGTGGTATGCATCTAGTCAAATTTCATCCAACTCATTCAGCTGTAATGCCCACATTCCTTGAGATCATAATTCAGTACATTCACAACCTAATAAGCTTTGTGTTCCAATTCAATTGGTAGATGGCAGCTCATTCCATACACTAATCTGTAAGGAGTGGTCCCAATTGGTGATTTATATGTTGTCCTACAAGCCCATAGAGTGTCATTAAGCTTGTTGCTCCAGTCTTTTCTTGTTATTGAAATAATTTTCTCCAAAATTGTCTTGATTTCCCTGTTGGAGATTTCTGCTTGCCCATTTGTTTAGGGATAATAAGATGTTGATACTCTATGATTAACCTCATATTTTCTCAATAAGCCCTCAAAACTTCTTTCAATGAAATGACTCCCACCATCACTGATAACTACTTTAGGAATTCCAAATCTTGGAAATATGATATCCTTGAACAACTTGATAACTGACTTAGAATCTGCAGCAACTGTTGGGATGACTCGAATGCATTTAGAGACATAATCCACAGCTAGCAAAATATACTTATATCCAAATGAGCTAGGAAATGGTCTCATGTAGTCTACTCCCCATGCATCAAAGATTTCTACTTCTAGGTTGCTATGTTGAGGTAGTTCATTCCTTTTTGAGATGTTTCCTGATCTTTTGCAAGCATCACATGCCAAACATAAATGCATCTCAGAATAAAGAAGGTCAGTAAAAACCTGATTGGAGGACTTTAGCAGCAGTTTTGTTGGTGCCCCCATGTCCTCTATATGGTGAAGAGTGACATTCCTGCAAAATATTCTTTGTTTCCATTTGTGATACACATCTTCTAATAACTCCATCAGGACATTTTTTAAACAACAAAGGATCATCCCAATAATAATACTTGATATCATGGAAGAACTTCTTCCTTTGCTAATAGGTGTAGTCTTTTGGCACAACCTTACAAACTAGGTAATTGATAATATCAACATACCATGGATAATTCAATTGCATTACTGAAAGAAGATAATCATCAAGAAATGAATCATCTATAGGTAAATTTGTTTTCAACAGATTTTCAGCTCCAAGTTGTAGCCTTGACAAATGATCAACAACTAGATTTTCATTGTCTATCTTATCTCTTATTTCAACATCAAATTCCTGCAATAGTAAAATCCATCTAATTAGCCTTGGTTTTGCCTCTTTCTTCGAGATGAGATGTCTCACTGCTTGGTGATCTATGTAGACTATGACTTTAGCTCTTAGTAGGATCTGAATTTGTTAAAAGAAAACGCTACATCCAATAGTTCTTTTTCTGTGGTAGCATAGTTGATTTGAGCCTCATCCAATGTTCTACTTGCATAATATATAACATGTAGCTTATTGTCTTTCCTCTGCCCTAGAATTGCACCCACAACTTGATCACTAGCATCACACATGACTTCAAATGGCAAAGACCAATCTGGTGGTTGAATGATAGGAGCTGAGATCAGACCTTGTTTCAGGGTGTTGAAAGCTTATAAGCATTCTGTAGTGAAACAGAATTCCACTTCCTTGGACAGCAGCTTAGTTGGAGGTCTTGCAATGAGGGAAAAATCCTTAATAAACCTCCTGTAAAATCCTGCATGTCCTAAAAAGCTCCTGATTCCCTTGACATTAATTGGAGGTGGCAGTCTCTCTATGACTTCAATCTTAGCTTTGTCCACTTCTATGTCTTTGTTAGATATCACATGACCAAGCACAACTCCTTCTTGCACCATAAAGTGACACTTCTCCCAGTTCAAAATCAGATTTGTCTCTTTGCATCTCCTCAATACTCTAATCATATTTTCTAAACAATCCTCAAATGATTTTTCATAAACTGAGAAGTCATCCATAAAAACCTCCATGATATCCTCAATGAAGTCTAAAAATATAGACATCATGCACCTTTGAAAGGTAGTCGATGCATTACAAAGCCCAAATGGCATTCTTCTATAAGCAAATGTCCCATATGGACATGTAAATGTAGTCTTCTCCTGATCTGATGGATGTATAGGAATCTGCAGAAAACCTGAAAATCCATCTAAATAATAGAAGTAGGAGTGATGTGCCAATCTTTCTAACATCTGATCTATAAATGGCAGAGGGAAATGATCATTTCTTGTGGCTTTGTTCAGTTTTCTGAAATCTATGCACATTCTCCATCCAGTAACTGTCTTATTAGAAATCAGTTCATTTGCCTCTGATTTTGTAACTATCATTCCTCCCTTTTTGGGCACAACTTGAACTGGACTGACCCACTAAATATCTGAAATTGGATAAATAATCTCAGCATCTAGGAGATTCCGAATTTTCTTCTTAACCATTTCTTTCATATTGGGGTTCAGTCTTCTTTGACCTTCAATAATTGGTCTGAATTTTTTTTCCATAGGAACTATGTGCATACAAACAGATGGGTGAATTCCTTTTATATCTAGTGAACAGCCAATCACCTTCCTGCATTCTCTCAGCTTATTCAATAATATATCCATTTGATCCTTGGTCAGGTCAGCATTCACTATTACAGGAAATGTAGAGTTCTCTCCTAAAAATTCATATCTCAGCCTGGTGACAACTCTTTTAATTCTAGCTTTGGTGACTCCACTTCTTTCTCTTCATCACCTAATATTTCCAAGGCTGCCATAATTGGTTGGAGCTCAAATTCTTCTGAGCTGATTACTTCATGATTTTCAAGATACTCTTAATAAACTGATACTTCATCACTGTCATTCATTGATTCTTTATTCAATAGACATTCTTCAAGGGGATCTTTTATGTTCATAAGAGCAGCTATATGATCAACAATTGTATCTATTTTGTCAACTGGTACTCTCCTTGATCTTCACTGTTAGGCTTATTCATGATTTGAGATAAATTGAATTCAATTATGTCTTCTCCTATCTGAAAAGTTAGTCTTCCTTGTTTGACNTTTGAGCTTTGGTGGCAGCTTATTCTGAATTACAACACTTGCTCCCTCAGTCAAAGCTACAAACTCATGCTCTTGTATCTTCCTTTTCTTTGTGAGAATCTCTTTCAGAAATTTGACATAAGCAGACATCTCTTGAATAGCTTCAATAAATGGTATATTGATATATAACTTCTTCAGAATATTAAATTTTTTTTCTGAATTGTTGATCTTGCTTAATATTACTGAATCTTTTTGAAAATGGCACGTCAGGAATCTCATCATTTTGCACTTTGCTCTTCAGGATTTCAGAATTTTCAGTCACCTTTGGCCTCTTTTATTCTTTCTCTCTTGATTCTTCATCATTGTCTAGCATAACTTCTTCAGTTATCTCCTTTTCTTTCTCTTTATGAGCTTCTTTTTCCACTGGAGTTTTCAAAGGTCCTTCAACAATCTTGCCATTCTTTAAGTGTACAACCTGAATTTGCTGTTTAGGATTTACTTGAGGTTGACCAGGTAATATCTCTTGAGGTCTAATTGAGCTTTCAGCATGTTGGGCAATCTGATTTTCCAACATCTTGTTATGAGCAGTCATGTTCTTCATTTGAGTCATCATCTTCATCACGGCTTCATCTTGCTTTTCTTGCCTCTTTAAGACTGTCACTAGCATATCTTCAACCTTAGATTAGATAAGAGTTGGTTGTTCATAGGATGGCTTGATAGTTTGAGTCTTTTGATTGTTGAAAGATTGTTGGGAATATTGTTGGTTTCTTGGCAGAATTCTTGGTTGTGATGCTTGGTTCTGATTCTGATTTTGAATTTGAGGAGGTTGTTGGAAATGATTTCTTATGTAAGAAAGGTTAGGATGGTTTCTATTATCAGGATTGTAGTATTCTTGTCTTGCTCCATAAGGTACTAGAGCACTGATTTGATCAGCTGGTTGCTCAATTTGAGTCTGTACAATTAAGTTGCAACCTTCAGCTAGATGTCCTGGATTTCCACAGATTTCACACCTAATTTCAGGATTAGCAACCATGTTAACTTGAGGTGTGAAACTCAACTTCTCCATTCTTTTCAACATAGCTTCCATCTTGGCAAATAAAGCATCCAAATTGTGAACTTCTTGTTTAGGAGTAAACTTCCTTGCTCTGTCATGTGCTAGAAAATGATGGTTCTTAGCTAGATTTTTCATGAGCTGATAAGCTTCATCAATATTCTTGGATGCAAACACTCCACCAGTTGCATTGTCTAAGGCTACTTTAGAAGGGTAGTCTGGACCTTTATGAAAGTAGTTTACTAGCTGCCATTTCTCAAAACCATAGTGTGGACATGCCATCAACAGTCCTTGAAATCTTTGCCAAGCTTCATATATAGATTCAGTATCTCTTTGATCAAATTCAAAATTTTGGGTCCTCATTTGAGATGTTTTGCTAGGTGGGTAGTATTTAGCTAGGAAAGCTTGTACTAATTGATCCCATGTAGCAATATCTTCATAGTTCAATGATCGCAGTCATAACTTAGCTCTATCCCTAAGTGAGAAAGGGAATAATCTCATGTAGATGACCTCAGTTGATACTCTATTGTAGTGTAGTGTACCACAAATTTTCTTGAACTTATCAATATGAAGAGCTGGATCTTCTGTTGCATTTCCTCCAAACTGATTTTGTTGAACCATTGTGACTAAATATGACTTCAGCTCAAATGTAGCACTAGGAACAGCTCCTAAAGGTGGTCTTTCTTGAGCATTTGGTGCATAACAATCCTTAAGTGTTCTAGGAGCTGCCATTTCAGTAGTTTCAATAGATATTTCAGTAAGTATCAATATCTCAAATCTGATTTTTAGAACTCTGAGCACTTCTCTGTCTTCTTCTGTATACACTTCTCACTGAATTTCTTCTGATTTCTACCTCTGATTCAGAATAAAAATCCTCCAAGCTATCAGACCTGTGCATAGGCTTGCTAACCAAAATCAGAAACTCAGGACAATGGTTAATGGTTAGGCAGAATATGCAGTTATCAGAAAATTGTGAACAATTTCATAACAGAAAAATACTAAGATAACTAAACTAACAGAAACTAACAAAAAGAAAACTAGAAATCTTAAATATGCACAATGAAACAGAAACTTTTATACAAGAAACTAGTTATCTAATTCTGAAAAATAAGTCCTAATTGCCTCAATTCCCTGGCAACGGCGCCAAAAACTTGATGTGAAGAATGTAATGCTATGGGTTTGTATGTAAAGATGTATAGATATGGAGTGGGTGTTGTGATATGAATATGTACCAAACACTATGCAGTAATAAGATGTTCGATTTTCTTTGCAAAGTGTGCTGAGTTATGTGTGATATGTGAAGAATGATAATCAAGTCTAAGACCCTTAGCTTCATCAAATCTGTAAGTGCACAGGTTGAGTAGCTAACCTTGGGTATCGTATCCACAATGAATTGAAGTTGAGAACTAATCTAACATAATTGACTAACTAGCAAAAGTGAGCTAACTAAAACAGAAAACTATAACTAACTATAAATTGAACACTAGGAGGGAAACTACAAAATAGGGGCGTCGAATTTTCTATAAGTGATTACAGAAATCTAGTTTTGACAGAAGTAAAAGATAAGTTATTTTGGTATTTTGGATTTATGAAACTATAAAAACTAAATAGGAGAAAGGACTATAGATTGATGCAATTAGGGAAGCATTTCCTAAGAATAGGGTTCATCTAGAATTTCCACTTGTGTGATAATTGAGAGAAATCAGAATTAAGCTCATACTGTTAAACAACAAAATCACTAAGTCTACTCTCATAGGATCTTAGCTTATCCATTTAAATCCTCATTCAGAAAAACATCCAATTAAACTTTGATAATTCTTCAGAGTTACTTAACCGAAATTCCCTAGCATAAATGAGAGTTACTCACTCTATACTCAATTTTAATGCTCAAAGGATTTTCGGTTAGTTGTAACTCAAGATGGAATTTACACTATCAAATCACGTAAAACATAGAAGATTGATTCATGCTTTATGAGAATAAACATGTTGTCAAATACCCTCTCGAGCCTCAGCTTTGAAAAGTAGTGAGGGGTTAGCTCAGCAAAGAAGAACAGTCCAAATAGATTTATTACATAAAACAATCATCATCAATCGTATCTCAACTCCAACAATATAGATCTGGATAACTAAGAAATACATTTATACTTTCTTCTTAGAGAAACATATAACAGAAAATGGCAATCTCTCAGTGTCTCAAGAGAACATAGTTGTTAAAATACATTCCTCAGAAATTGTAACACAAATAAATTCAAGCTCGATTCCACAAAGATATAGAAACAATATTTTTGACTTCCTCTCGGTTATCAAATTACAAAAAACAATAAGCTTCTCAGCATTCAGATTTGCATAGTTGTTAACAAAGTTTCTAACATTGATTTATAGAAATCAGCTTCAAAAAATCCATAATAACGACTGTCATAATATAACAAAAAGTGTCGCAACATCACACAAGCATCATTCTAGACTACTACCATCCTTAGGAAATATAAAATTTAGCTACACATATCCGAGTTCAACATTACAGACAATATTATATTCTGTAATGACTACATGACTCGGAATCATAGGTAAGAAGATAAAATATCAAACTGAGCCTCCCAGCCGAAGTATTCCTTCTTCTTCTTCCTTGTGCAGCTCCTTCTTTCAAAACCCTTCGCTTCAGATCCCAAAATTCTCGTCCCAAAAAGTTGAGAGCAGAGGAGAGAACCAGTTTGCAGCAGCTTTTCTTCTTCTTATAGCCCTCCATAGAACCTTATGATTCTCCTCCTCGCTTCTCTGATTGTGCCACTTGTCCCATCCAAAAGGAATCTACATATGCATCTTCAAAAATGTGGAGGCCTGGATAGGTGGTAGCCTTTGCTTTAGTAGCCCAAAAAGTTGTAGAAATATCCAAAAATGGGAATCTGATAGCTCCAAAATTCCTGTGCTGAAGACAAAACAATAACCAGCATCTCATGCATTAGTTTCTAATAGGCAATAAAATTAGATATATTCCTCATAAAATGGTTCAGCAAGAAGGGTTAGATCAACAGATAATTAGTGAACCAAAGTGTCATTTCATGGTACAGGAAGGCATTGTCTTAGGTCATAAGATCTCTGAAAAGGGAATTAATGTGGATAAGGCAAAGATTGATGTCATTGTCAATCTCCCAACTTCTACAACAATCAAAGGGGTGAGAAGCTTCCTAGGACATGTTGGCTTCTATCTCCGATTTACACTACAAGAATTCAGCCATTTAGCGGCCAAATTTAGCGGGCAAATTTTTGGCCGCTAAATAGCCGCTATTTCTGGGCATTTGCCGAGTAAATAGCGGAGAAATTTGGTAGCGCATTTTTTTTAAAAAAAAATCTTTTTTCCGGCCAGGTAGCGAGTAAATTAGCGGGTAAATATTTAGACGATGTTAGCGGGTAATTTGCGGGGAAAGTTTTGCTCGGACATTAGTGAAATAAGCACGACTCCTTCCTTAATCTTTTAAATTTTTTTTCGTACCCTAACCTCCACGCGCCACCGTCCCTGCTGCCGCTAC
>LTAE01012971.1:0-22413 GCA_001647135.1 Pontederia paniculata
TTCTAGTGAACTTTGGCAGGTAGCAGCTACGGGTACCCCTAGGTCCGGTCTTTAAGTTTACAAACCCCCATGTGAAGTTCCAGCATAGATGCAGTTAATCCTGTGAGAAGAAGTTGAGGGTCAATACTCCATTTATTGCTAGAAATAATCACAGGGGACGAGAAGTGTAGATCAGAACTTAGGGAATTTAAAATCATGTAAAAGACTTAAAATAGCATGACAATGTGTATAAATGATGCATAGTTTCGTGAAAAAGTATAGTCTTTGCGTATGAAAACAAAGAGTAAATTTCCTATCATCATTTAGTGTACAAAAATTTGTGGTCTGATTTGTAGGAAGAATTTATCTAGAGGAATCATCCAATTATTTTTTCAAGAACCAGGCACTAGGGAGCACGTATAATCCAAACTAGAGGAATCATCTAAAATTTTTCGTAGAGACGAAACCAAGGCCAACAGTCTCCACACTTGGATACAGATGACAACAACTTCAACCACTGCAGAAACCATAACCTTCCTAGAACAAGAGCAATACGGAAGATTTGATAGACTAAGTTTCTAACAAACATAGAAATCAAGGTGAATAATCATGATGCATCTATTCTAAACATCCAATCTGAGAAGAACCTGAAGGAGGAAGCAAAAGCTATTTCTCTTAGAAGCGTCAAACAACTTGATGAGTCCACACAACAAACTACTCCATATGACATGGATGCTTAATTTGAAGAGCTACAAGAAACATAAAATGCTAAAACTTGTGAACCCAAGATAGTAGTAAGGTTATTTAGTGTGATCAATCTACCTTATGTAATTCATGTTCATCTTACTATATATGCTAAGAAATATTATATTTGTGTTATGTTGAATTATTTCATTAAGCGTGGTTCGATTGTTTAGGAACGCATATTTTTTGCATTCTAAGTTTAAGTAGAAAGTAAAATCGTTAAGGAGTACTTTCAATTTTTTACTAGACTTTAAGGTAGTTGGTTTACCCATTAAGAAAAATTATACATTAAATTTTCTTAATCCATCTAAGAATTTAAATATATGCTTTATTGTCTCATTAACTTTCTGTATGTGTTAAGTGTTGTTTGTCTATAACCATCTATATCATACAGACTCTAATCACCATTAGTTATTATTTATAATTTACATTATCTTTCTATTTTACTTTTTCCCAAAAGTGAAACTTTATCCGAACACAATATCAACTTCTATTAACTATTGAGGTTAGATAGTTAGTTAGTTTGTTCCTTGTTGGATCGATAACTTTGCACTCATTACAAAGAAGCCTTAGAGCTTCTTAGTTAATAAGAATCGATGCACTTCTTTGTTACAGTGACTTGAGCTCAACTCATAGAGAAGTTCATCAATAAATATTTCTCATTTCAAAAGGCAATCAAACTAAGGAATGATCTACGATCTTTCGGACCGAAGAACAAACTTAATGCGAATCATGGGACCGAATTAAGGAACTACTTGTTGGTGTTCCTAGACAATCGAATTTCTTCATGTGAGTTACTTGAAGGATTCTATAATGGAATCTTCCAAAGTGACAAGGGTAAGTTAGATTCATTAGCTGGAGGAACGGTTATAGGCAAGAAACATTCAAATAATCTGTGAACCCATCGAAAATGTGGCACTCAACTCCTTGAGAATCAAGCGTCTAATCTAGAAACTAGGAGTTCATAACATGAGTAGCGACGGAGTGATGGGTCAGCTGAAGTCAAACAAAAGGTTCGAGATGCTTATGAATATGGCTAATCCTTGTAAATTATGTGTAGGGCATGGAAGTTCCGAATGCCCTAAAGGTAATTCATCTAATGACAATCAAATTGAAAATGCTAACTTTGTGTCCAATTTTCTTTTCAAAAACTAGACACTAGGGAACACATATGATCCAAATTGAATGAATCATCCAAATTTTTCATAGACACAAAACCACGGCCATCAACCTCCACAATTTGGGTACTAATGACAACAATTTTAGCCAATGCAGAAACCACCACCTTCTAAGAACCAAAGCAATCTGGAAGACTTGATGACCAAGTTTATGACAAACATGGAGATCAAGGTGCACAATAAAAATGCATCTATTCGAAACCTAGAAATTCAAATTGGTTAGATTGCAAACTTATTAGTAGGACACACATTGGGATCTTCCAAGCAACACGAAGACAAACCTAAAGGAGGAAGCAAAAGCTATTCATCTCCTAAGCGTAAAGCAACTTGATGGACTTGCACAATAATCTAATCCAAATGGCATGGATGCTAAAGTTGAAGAGTTGCAAAGAACACAAAATATTGAAAAAGAAATAAAACTACTTCAACAACTAGGAGCAATATGAAGAAAAAAATATTGCAAGTGAAAATCCTGAGAGGATGGGAATCTACCATATCCCCAAAAGCTTCACAAGGATCAATTGGATAAGTAATTTTCTCACTTTATTTGAATTTTTTAAATAATTGTATATCAATATTCCTTTTCATGAAGCTTTACAATAGATGCCAACAAAATTTCCCAAATACACACTAACTAACAAGAGAAAGATTGAAGTGAAGGCCTTTCTAAGATGACACCCCAATGTTATGTTGTTCACAAAAACAACATTCAACCAAAGATGAAGAATCCGGGCAATTTCATTATACCTTGCACGATTGGAAAATATCACTATGCAAAATTGACAATCATTGATTATGATTATAATTGACTTATTCAAGACTAGTATCTTGATGGACTGTATTGTGGGGGTGCTAATCTCATCCTAGGAAATTTTCAAACCATTAATCATATTGTATGGTGTCGATCTCATCTCGAGATTTTTTTAAACCATTGATCATATGTAGGGTGTCGATCTCATTCTAGAATATTCTCAAATAATTGATCTATGACCCAAGCGAGAGGTATTATGGGTATTATGTGTTACCCGGGCTTGGCTAGCCTTATTGACATCTCAATGACCAATGTCTTCAATATATTGATAAATAAACACACTTTGATTGATGAAATTATTGAACATTGATAAATATCATATGACATAGGAGAACATTTATTGTGGATGGCTTTGGAAAGTCATAAGATGAACTTTTAAAATATCATATGATATATGATAAGAAAATGAAGTAAAAGATAAACTTTATTTATTATTGATTAGTTATGGGCTATTGATAATTGACATTGACACATTGTGTACCTACATATACTTATTAGTGCTCATAATATTATTGATAATTATAAAGATTGAACATTAATTATTGATAAGATTGAATAGTAATGACTATCAGAATATACTAATAAGAGTTAAGATATTGATTATGCTTGAATAGAAGACTCATGTAACATATTATTGATTAATAATTGGCATTGATCGATATTGATGGCATGTAGGATCACATCAGGTTAGAGTAATGAGCTCATTGGCTTATTGCTATAGTTAAATGACTACTTTCATAATGAACTAAGGACAAATTGAGCATTGAAAAATATACACACCTAGTATCATATTCATTATTGAAATGCATATTATTGACATGATCTTTTGATACCAATGTTAGGTCTCTAAAATAAATATGACTGCCACATATTACTAATTGTGATGATTTTTTCTTGCATTCTGGATTCTGTATGTAATCGAAAATGAAGAATCGCGATGCTGGTGCTCTTGACGTAAAGATTGCACATGATATATTTATAACATTTTGATATTGTTATTGTCTTATAATTATTATATTTTAATTATTAGATGATTTTTTTTATTTATATTTTTATATTGTATGTTATTCATTATCGTAGCATTTTCGAGTCTACTCGACTGCGTGTCTAGACTAGATTTTGGGGCGTTACAATCGCCCCTTGATGTGGAATGTGTCCATAGTTGCAAGAACACCTGGCACGTCAATGGATCATATCAGGCATTTAGAAATGGACCGTGTTGCACCTTGATACGGGTCGTGTTCCTCGACATCACTAGAGCAAGAAAACTGATGGAGCGATGTTCGAGTTCTTACCTAGAAACGGTCTGTGTACCTCTCGAAAATGGGCCGTTTTTCGTAGAACGATGGCGACACTCAACCCGAATGTAGGAAACGGGTTGTGTCACCCTGACACAGATCACTTTGTCCGATCGGTTCGGACATTAACAAAAATGTGGGTCGAGTCACGTAAACCGATCACGTCAAGTGTAATTAGAAAGAGGCTCAACATGGATCGTGTTATGTAAATGTGGGCCGTGTCATGAGTGAACACGATCGTGTCTTTTTGAACCCAGACCATGTCCTATCATTGAAACGAACAACCATCACGAAAAATGGGCCATGTTCAAGTCTGACGCGGGGTGTGTTCAGCAGAAGAAAGGTAGAACACTAGTTATATTGATTTGAAATGGACTGTGTCCATTTCGGACGCGAACTAGGTAAGTTGTTATTGTTATTTTAATTGATTAGACTATTTGATGAAACAAAAACTCTAGAGTTGAATGATCATAGTGTTTCAAAATAAATGAGAAAACAAGGAACGCATAAAAACTAGAAAGAGAAATTTCAAAAGAGGGAAAATGATATGAAATGAGATACAAATAGAAAGATAATATATTAATAAAAACATAAAATAAAAAGTGAAACAATGGCAGAAAAATCAAAGGATCTTGAGATGAAAGTCAAGTAAAATATTATAAATAATATTATTTAATAATTCTAAATTGATATGTAGTATTAAATAAAATTATTTATTAAATATTTTTAAATCTTATATAATCTTTACTATTCACATTTTACCTTTAGAATTATAATATAATATTATTTTTTATTAGATTCAATTCAATATATAAAAATCAATTGAAGCTCTCAATTGTTGCACTTAAAGGTGTATTCGTTTGGATTGATGGTTAGAGATGGATATGAAGAATTACCAATGGATGGGATGAGATAGCTTAATTTAACCTAAGTTTGACAATAATTTTTTTTGGGGTTTTAGTGGATTTGAAGGGTTGGCATTGTAATATCCTAGATAATGACCTCTTAAGTGATTCACATAATTAAGAATTTAAACTGAATTAACTATTCTAGTGAAATCAAGTTGAGTTAATTATTGTATTGGTATTTTGTTTGTCTATGAGTTATTATTTTAATTAGGAATTAAATTGAGTTAATTTTTCTTTAAGTAATTTGAATTAAAATATTTATTCATATTGTGAAATTTGTTTTGTGATTAATTTAATTAATCAAGGACTAGTAGGATTAAGATAATTAATTCAATTTATATCAAGCTTATTCAAATAACTAAGTAACTAATATATATATTATATTTTCCCCTCATCTAAGCGACTTATATAGGGGAGCTACTCATTACATAAGTTTTCTTTTTGTTAATTGCAAGTCAATATCTAAGCCAATCACATTATTTTCTTCTCCTTTCTTATCCCCACTCCTTAACCGACTTATATGTTACCTTAGACATATAACCATGGCCATAAAAAGAAAGTGATTGACCTGTGCAAGGTTGTCAAACTCTCGAGTCAAACTCTTAAACTCTTACGAGTTTAAGAGTTTAGATAAGCAAAATGAGTCAAGTCGGCATAAACTCTTAAATAACTTAGACTCTTAAATTCTACTAAAAAATAATTTTTAGAAATTATGTAAACTCTTGTAGACTCTTACAGAGTTTATACGAGTTTGTATGATTCTATATGAATACACACGACTCTTCATTTGTATAATATTTTTTTAAAATAATAAATATTTTGTTTTAACTGACCTTATTAATAATTATGAGTGATGTTCACAGATAATATATTATGAGTTGAAATTATTACAACCAACTTTAGTGCAATTTTATCTTTCATTACTTTTCTTAACTTAATAAATTGTAAAATTGTTAGTTACTCAATGGTTAGAAATAATAGTTTTTTACTTTTATTGCTTTATATTTATTTCATATTAATGTAAAATATTAATTTTTATATATTTGATCTTAAATATGCACATAATTTTATATTGTAGAAACATATTAATTATTGTATAATTTAATTTATTTAGAACATAAACTCTACGAGTTTACGATATGAATTTACGATACAAATTTACGATACAAGTTTACAAGAGTGAAAACGAATCTACTTAAACTCTCGAACTTAACAACCTTGGACCTGGGTGTTTCTTTAACCATCCGTGAGCAACCAAGAAGGAGAAAGAGAATTGAGCTACTAGATTTGGAATTAAGGTGAAGAACAATTTAGTATATCATTAGCTAAGTCCAAGGTATGTATGGGTGGATCCATTTGATTTTGTTTTGTGATGATTTAAACTTCTGAATATGAAGTTTAAAGATGATTAATTAACTTAATTGGATTTGTAGAAAATTAAATTAAATGATATATGTTTATGAAACTAATGTGTAGAACATTGTTTTTGGCATGATTTAGGAAGCTGAATGTTGACCATATGAGTAATAAATCTTATAATGCCTAAAAAATTATGAAACTTCTCTGGATTGACCTCTTAGAAGTCTAATTTTACCTGAAGAAAGAACTTTCTCAAAATAAAATGTATTTAGAGAGTTATGCATTAATTAGTGTCTATAGGTCTAGCTGATCGGGATGAACAAACAGTTCTAATTGAAAATTAGACCATAAACTGTGTACATGAATATAAAATGTGAAACTTATAGGTTTGAAGCTTTACATAACTAGGGTTCCAATCCAAGAGGAATTATCCTAAAATCATTTGTCAAGAGTGAGTTATGATTACAACAAGGGATACCTATCAGTTTTCATAATAACAATCTTAACACTAGATTACCTGTAATCACGGGAACTTTTGTAACTCATGAGATAGAAAATTCTGAAATTAAAATATTTTAAAGGTTTTCGAGTCTACTTTCAAGAAAAAAATTATTTTATTGTATTTGGACTTCTTTAATGAAACTTAAAAATAGAACTTTCACTATGTATCAGTCTGTTAGAAAGTGTAGTTTGGCTAAGTTTGTCAACTAATTATCTTAATTAATATTTAATTATGTGTTTTGTGATAAATTATGAGAATTGGATTATTTTATCATATGAGTACTCACTTTTCAAATGAATAATTTGAGATTATGAATTGGTATGAGTAAATAAGAATGAATCATTTGAGATTATGAATTGGTATGAAAATTTATGTATCATTATTGTGATTTTCATTTGTATTAATCAAATACTTAAAAGAGATGGATACCATGATATGCTATATATGTGATTATTGAATCTTGAGGCATATTTTGATAAATTGCACTTTATGTGTTTTCAATATGGACTTTGAATTTTAAGTGTGTATCATGTGACCTTATGTGCTTCAATGTAACTAATAAGTGAAAGATTATGTGATACAATAATGGTAGGATTGAAACTAAGTGCCACACGGAATGACTTGTGGGGCCATTTCTAGAATTCATCTATCGGGATTACAAAGTAATGGAATCATTATATGGCTCAAATGAGCAAGCCCTATGGGGCAATAGTCCAAAGAGAGACCTATGATGTACCAATATGTGATATGATACCGCAGTGCCAGCGGTGAATATGATAAGAAAGATAATAAATGGAAAGAAAAAGATGTGAATGTGAGATATGATTTTGTATGTTTTGGTTATGAAATTTTATGTGTTCCCTAAAAGAGAAATTGTGAAATATGAATTCATATGTGTATGAATTGATCATGTTTAAGACTTTGTCTTATGTTCTTTTACGGATAATATGTTATGTGCAATTGTCATTTGAGAATTTCAAATGTCTTGGTAAGCATTTAATTTTGTTTATTGGCCCTACATACGAGCTTTTGCTCATGGGAGAAATACCCTATTTTTCTCCTGTACTTGAATCCTGTAGGCTAAGAGATGATGGGTGGTGATTGATCTCATGACGCCATTGTGCACATGGAACAAATCCTGCATAAATAAAAGATCTTGTGTATTTTTATAATACTTTTGGATATGTTGTTTTTGGATATGCACATCACGTATACATATATGTTATGTTGTGATTATTGTATCATATGTAAAAAAATAGAAAAAATATGACTATGATATATTTTAGTTATTGTGTTTGCTTTATTCTTATGATACATACGAAATTTTAATTTTATAACTATCAAAAAATATTTGTGTATAAGTTTGTGATTACTTATGTGTCAACTGTGATGATCCGGACTTTCGAGATATGTTATAAATATCTTTCGCTCACTCGAGTGTTCGAGTCGTTACAGACATACCCTTCCAAATCTTTTATTTTCTATTCCACCAAAGAGGGGAAGATTTTTTCTATCAGTTTTACCCCTCATTTCACTTACTTATTTTTATTTGCTAGCTCATTTCCAAACAAGAGAGTTTATTTTGAAATTTTATTATGCATAATTTGTTTAGGATCTTCTTTAGTAAAATAAAAACTAAACAATAATATTTTTTTCGTATCTATTTGTATCTCCACTTAGTGAAACATTTGAAACATAAAAAGAGCAAAATAAATTTTCTATTAAGCTATTCTTTTCTGTCCACCTTCAATATTTTTTCCAAACAAAAATACAATTATCTTATTCCACTACTTATCAATTTTTCTTATCCAACCATTGAATTAAGATATTCCTTCTCAACCTATTATTTTTCAACTCTTCTCATTCATCTTTAACCTATCCATAGACAACCTTTCATCACTAAACATCTAAATAAAAGAAAATGAAAAACTTATCCATAAACAAAAATGCCCCCCAAAAAATTGATATTTTGGACTTCGACGAAAAAATATGGCAAATTTTGAAAAAAAATCATGTGGAGCTCTTAAAACAAAACGGAGGGTTAATTTAAACTCTTTGAATATGAAAGTTATTAAATTAGATTTTAGTAATTTAGTTTAGTTAGCTTGAACATTATTAGTATCTTAAACACTTGTAATAAATTTTAGTTGGTATATAGAATTGTGATGATATGATATTTTGATGTAATTAAATTTAAAAACAATGTTGGATATTTTTTTTTTAAAAAACAATTTTATCGAATGTTTAAAAGACTATTCAAAATCTACAAATTAATATTTTAAACACAAATATATTTAGTTTGAATAAATATTATTATTATTATTATTATTATTATTATTATTATTATTATTATTATTATTTTAAACTAAGAATCTGGTTCAAAATGTTGGACATCTTTTAGAAAAAAACAAATTTATAATAATATTCGAATGTTTAAAAGACNTATTATTATTATTATTATTATTATTATTATTATTATTATTTTAAACTAAGAATCTGGTTCAAAATGTTGGACATCTTTTAGAAAAAAACAAATTTATAATAATATTCGAATGTTTAAAAGACTATTCAAAATTTACAAATTAATATTTTTTACAACATTGATTGAGAAGCGTCTGTTCCGTGGTGGGGCACGGCACCATCACCCATCCAAAAGGAGAGAGAGATGTATGCGCTGTTAATTAACGGAGCCGTTATGGCCCGTCACGGAGCCGTAGTTAACAAGTCACGGGAGCAGACTGCCGTTACCAATTTTAAGTCACTTCCGTCGGACGATCCGCCAACCTGGCGCTAACGTCGTCTGCTTCCCGTCTCATCTCCCTCCCCTCCGCCCGTCCCCGATTCCGGCGCCGTAACCCTAAGTCTTTAACGCCGCCTCCACGGGCGGCAGCATGGCCTCCTGCGACGATGACTTCGGCCTCCTCAGCGACGACGCCCAGTCGCAGCCTCCTTCTTCTCAGGCGCGTCACGCCTTCGCCGTTGCCCATCGCTTCGTCACCACCGCCCCCGGAAAAGGAGGCGGCGGCGGCGGCAGCACCATCCCCCTCCAAGCCGCCTCCAGGCCTCACCACCATCACCACCAGCCGCTCAACCCCTGCGGAGCTGGACCCGGACCCGGAGCCGGAGCCGGCGCAATCTCCGGCTGCGCTTCCAAAAGAGGGGTCGTCGACGCCGGCCACAATGATCACGAGGGCTATGGCGAAGCCTTCTGCGCGACCGGCGCCTCCAAGTGCGCCGCCTCTGTCCCCGCCTTCCCTGATCACTGCTTCGACGAATCCCACGCGTTCTCAACCCATCACCCTCACGGCGACGGCGATGACGAGGACGACGAAGACGACGCCGGCGACGACAACCCCGAGACCAACAAATCTCGCGGGATAGTCGCTTCTGCCGCCACTTCTGCCTCACTTCACCATCAAGTCCTCCCGCAACAGCACCAGCACCAGCACCAGCACCACATTGACGGGCCTCCAAAGCGTAGGGACAGGGATGATCTCAGCGACGGCGAGTCCCCCTACTGCTACAACAGCTCCGGGGCGGTCTCCGGAAAGAGGTCGAGGCCGATTTCTTCCTCGGGAGGGGACTACCGCAAGGACCGTGAGGAGTGGAGCGACACGGCCATCGGTTCACTTCTGGACGCGTACACGGAGAGATACGTTCAATTGAATCGGGGCAACCTGCGGGGTAGGGATTGGGAGGATGTGGCCACCATCGTCAGCGAGCGGTGTGACAAGCAGAAGGTCGCCAAGAGCGTCGAGCAGTGCAAGAACAAAATTGATAACCTCAAAAAGCGGTACAAGGTGGAGTGCCAACGCCTGAGTAGTGGTGGCCTCCAGGCCACTCATTGGCCCTGGTTTAAGAAGATGGAACAGATTGTAGGATCTTCCTCATCCTCCTCCAAGGCTGCCCAAGAGGAAGACAAACCTGTTGTAATTGGTAGCCCTGCCTCTGTCATGAGGCAGATGAAAAGGTTGCTGTTTTCTCTTCTCCTTGTGTCTCTACTTTCTTTCCTTCCTGATACGTTTATCTGGCTTGCCATTTCACTCAACTTTCTCTTTAATTTCACAATTAGTTCATTGATATCACTACAATTCTTGTGTATGCAAATGAAAAATATCCCACCGGTTTCAACCATATGTATGAATCAGAAATACATGATTCTTCTGTTCGGGTAATTAGCTTTGCAAGCAGACTAATGAACTAGTGATCGCTTGAACTATTTTGACTGGCCATCCTATCTTCATTCAAAAGATCTTGAAGATGCTGCAGAATAGCTTCTTTGACAAACAAATTTTGTAATGCCCTTTTCTATATGAAGCTTGTTAGTTGCCGGCAAACACTGAGTGAAAAAAAAATGAATTTTAAATGTGTTGTTCAATTAATTTTCAAGGAATTCATGAGATGGTAGTTCCACTAAACAGTCAAGTGAGCTATAAATGGCTTAAACTGGTTAAGGTATCAAACCAGGTGATAGAACCACTATTTTGGAGCATTGGAGAACAGGAAGAGGGAAAAATACCCTTGAATCATTCTATTTAGGCATACCTTTTGCCTTCATTCATTATCATGATCATGTTGATATTGAGATTTATTTTGTGCTAAAAATGCCAATAAATTTATCTATATTAACATGGCATGGATGCATGTATTCTGAACAATTCTATCTTTTGCATATATTATATGTGCTAAAAAAATTTCACTGACTCTTTAACATATTGTGCTGCTGTTGCTTTTAGATATCCAGCTGTAGCTTCTGGACCTGTTACTGTAACTAGTAACTCGAGGATGAAATCACCTTCGAATTCACGATGGAAACGTGTGGTTTTGAGGATAAGTGGTGCTGCATTAGCTGGGTCTGGTACTCAGAATGTTGACCCGAAGGTTTATTTTTCTATACTGTAAATCTTATACTCTGCCGCTTTCTCTTAGGAACCTGAGTTTACTTTTACAATTAGAGCATCCAAGCATCATTTCGTACACTCATATTCATCTTAATTTCATTTTCAATTATCAGGTAATTTTGCTAATTGCTAAGGAAATTGCAATGGCTAACCGTGCTGGTTTGGAGGTATTCTAACTCTCTTGTTTGACGATAGATTCTGATTTAACTTTTGAATGCGTTACAGTTTTAATGTGATCCAATTTCCTAACTTATTAGGTAGCAGTTGTTCTTGGTAGTCGAAATTTTTTTTGTGGTGATACATGGGTGGCTGCAACTGGAACTGATAGGGCTACAACTTACCAAATTGGGTATGCCTTGGATTGCTCTCCCCATCTCATTTGCTCTTCATGAATTCTTAAAGCATGCATTTTTTTCACGACGATTAAATCATTCCTTTGCTTACTATTCAATGTGTTTTTGTTTACACCAGTTTAGGGCATGGCTTTCTGGTCTCATAATTTGGTAGATCTTATCCCAAAAAAATGCTTACTTACTATGATGAGAAGACTAACATGGGAGTAAATTTTAATACAACAGCCATAACATTTAAATCACATTATATGCATTCTTTTTATGCATGCGTAACTGAGATTATCTTCTTTATTTTTTCAAAAAAAATCTGGGTACCAAGCTAAGTTTTCTATGAACAACCGTTGAAGAAAGTATGCAATTTATACAATCTGATGTGCACAAAATGTGCATGGGATTAGCTGCTTCAACAATATGCATGCGATTAGCCTTTCCAATGCAGTATTTCATTTTGTTCGCAGGAGAAATTTCAAAATGTCTATTCCTTCATGCTATCAACGGGATTTTATTTGAAGAAGAAAAAGAAAGACTGCCTTCATCCTTTAAATATGAATAATAAGTGATAAGATTATCACTAACAAAAAATTCCATATGTATACAAGGATGATTAGCTAAGCCTCCTGGTCATCCTTTAACCCCAAAACAATAGCATCACCACTTTTGAGTTCGATATGCACAAACCATTACTTTTTACAGCTTGAGATTTTGTATGGAGATAGTATGCAACATTGGTTATTTCTTTATACCGAAAACTGTGTTATTTCTTTTTTTGAAAGAAGAGAAGGATGGCTACCTTTTTGTAGCATCCATATATATATTAAAATTGAGAACTATATAATTTACATGAGGTTAGAAAGGACAACAAAAAATCGGGGTCGTGGGTGCAAACACCCATACAAAAACCTATCCGAAGCCCCACTCACTAATAAAAAAAGACACATGGTGTACAATATTCTCGATGTAACACCTCTCCCCCTTGAAAATGGTACGGTTACATTGTAGCCATAGCCCACAACGTGGCAAAAGCCATCACCACCGATTGTCTCCAACCCTGGATATCGTGTGCGCTGAGGGATCTGAGGGAACTCCAAAAACTAACTACATCCGATGCGTCGACCCCGGCGCACCCAATCTNTCATTCCACACTGAGATCCTCGGACATCCGCTCCTTCCTTTGCCAGTACTTTGGTCGTCCGCCCACTACCCAGTGAGATCCTCTGACGTCCCCCAAAGTTTCCTCTGACAGGTCCGAATGTCCGCCAATTTCCTCTTGAAACTTCGGACATCCACTGTCTTCTCCAGACATTCTCTGGACATCCACTGACTCCCTGCTAGATTACTCGGATGCTCATTCCTTGTCCTATCAGACTTCCTGGTCGACCACTCTTCTGTCTTGCTCAGACTCCGAACGACCTCTGACACTTCATCAGTCATCCGCTAATCTTGCGGTCACCCGATCCTCAACCTCCATTAGTTCAGACAAACTCCTGGGCGTCCACCCGTTTTCTCACCAAGACTCCGGACGTCATTTGTCTTCTCTTGATGTCAACCGATCGCCCGCACTCAACCTGCGATCGACCACTCATCCATCTGCCTTCTGCTTTGGTCGTTCACTGTCTCCACCCTGAGCTCTTTGGACGTCCACTCTCAGCCTTGACAGTCTACTGGTCGTCCCCTGTCTCCACCTTGAACCCTTCGGACGACCATTCCCTTCATTCTCAGATCTTCGGTCGTCCGCTCTTCTACCTTGGGCGACCTCTTCTCTGCTTAGCCAAGACTCCTTCTTCGACTAAGTCTTCTCTGAGCGTCCACTTCTCCTAGGACTGCCCATTCTCCACCTTCTGGTAACAAGGATGTTGCCTTCGGTCGCCCATTCATCATCATCGGACGACCTCTCCCGTTAAGCCTCTTACTCTGGTCGTCTTTCCTTTATCTTTGGTCGACCGGTCAACCCCTGATCTCTTTCCATACATTCTCCCTCATTATCGGTCGGCCTGTCTATATCCTTAGGACAACCGCTGCACACATATGCTTCTTCTGAAATGCTTTTTGTTTGCGTAGGTCGTCCATTCCTTTAGCTTTGGTCGACCTAACAACTTCTGAACTTGAATCAACTTGTTACAAAATTCAACCCAACAAAAAGATCGATCCCTACCAGTTCAGAAAATGAAGACTGACATTCGCTCTTCAACCAAATGGACCATTGGAGAGGAAGCGAGTTAGCAAGTTTTTCATCAGTATAAATTAAGTTCCCTTATAAATTTGTGATAATCAAAACATTCTCGGGATCCTAGATTCAACAACCATATCATCATGTTGACATGGACAAATTTTTAGTTTGATTAAATCAGAATGATGGTGATTGGGCTTTAGTTGTTTAGATAGTATACTTGGGCCTTTAGCCCATTAGGTTTTATTTGATTTTTAGTTTCTTGGAGAAGGGTCTATCATTCTCTTGTAAATAAGAGGGCTGACTCCTGATGATGTTATGCAATGTTTCGTCATCTTGAATTTTGATTCCCTAGTAGAGAATATCTTCTTTGTTCTTCTGAACTTCGACTTGGATTGTGGGTAATATCTTATTTCGCAATTCATTTAATTCCATCAATTTGATATTGATTCTTATGCATAAGTTCGCATATTGGTCGCTATTGTCGTTTCTTGATTCGTATTTTCGTGTGATTCCTTCTTATTTTCTGCTTTCGCTTGATTGTGCTTTGATATGACAAGTTCCCTAACGGAGTTCGTATCATTTGGTATCAGAGCTTGAGGTTTCGAATTGTTGAATCTAGTTATCTTTTCTTTTAGTTGTTCACAAAAATCTTAGGTTTTGACAATAATATCAAAATCTGGTTTTTCTATTTTATCAAAATCCTAAAAAAAAAGAGACAACTTTACATATTTTGTTTATTGACTTTATCTTGAAATTATGTGCAAAAATCTGAAAAAAAAGAGAGAAGAGAATAAAAAAGAAAGAAAAAAGAGAAAAAAATATGTTCATTGTTCTTTACATAAGAGAATATCTTATGACGTTAGGCCAAATTCAAGATCGTGAGTTTGAATTTTGATTCCCTAGGAGAGAATATCTTTTATTGTTCTACTTGCAGTCACGATCGTGAGTTGACCATCATGGTCGTGACAATTTCTGCAGTTTCTTTACAATATATTAATATATGAAATATACAAGTAGACAACTGAAGAAAAGAGTAGAAAATAATTTCAAACATATATACATTTAGTTGTATTTACATTAATAATCTATGTATGCATTATGTTTTAATGTAGATAAATATGCACTTTAATATAAAAAAAGTACTAAATTAAAATTTGACATGTATTTGTCTTAATTTATAAAAAATAGAGGCATGCATATGTATGATTGTACTAATTTTTATATCGAATTTGTTTTGGTGTGCAATGCTATGTTATGATTTAGATGTAGTGTCTTTTACTAATACATTGCTATACTTTCATGTATTAATGTTTTTTAGAATAAATTTTGAAAATATAAAGTTTTTTAGCGATTTGAATTGATAAAGACATTGACGCAGCGGGGTTACGAAAGATGGGCGTAGACGGGCGATGATGATGATGAGGCGAGGCGAACGATGAACAAATAATCTCGGAATCCACCGAGAACCTTGGAATCCACCAACGATGTCGATCTGCAAGTCGTCTGCTTCAATTTGATAAGAAAAATAATTGCTCTGGAATCCACCAGAGTCACTCTGGAATCCACCAAAGTTCTTCGGAATCCACCGAAGGCATCGTGAATCCACACGATAAAAGAACACGAAGTTCAATTGGAGAAAATATTCATAGTCTGATTTTATTCATATTATTGCTCTGGAATCCACCAGAGTCACTCTGGAATCCACCAGAGTTCTTCGGAATCCACCGAAGGCATCGTGAATCCACACGATAAAAGAACACGAAGTTCAATTGGAGAAAATATTCATAGTCTGATTTTATTCATATCAAAAGAGCTCTTATATAGAGCTTTAGAGATAGACTTTGACCCTAACAGAAAGATCTAAAATAACTAACAAATCCTCCTAAGATAACAAAAAGGAAAATAAGATAATAACAATCCTAACTAATAGAATATTTTAAACTAATAATATCTTATGCTACATCAGACATCTAGTTGTCATATTACTATGAGGATATTGCATTCATCCATGAAAATTCATTCATATATGATTTCAACTCGTGACTTCAAAGAAAAAAAAATTATTGCAAAATTTTTTAAAAAATATTTGTAGAAGTTAACAATTCACTCACTCTTTGAAAACAGAATACCAATCCATTTTTTTACTGTATACCCTTCCTTAAGTCATGGTAGGCGACAAACAACTATAAAAAGTAGGGGAAATTGGTGTATGAAACTTTTTGAAATGTAAATTGAATAATATTAAGGTTAAGATTACTTTGATTGAAGTTTAATACAAGTAAAAAATTATTTTATGTAACTTGATGCCTAAAACAATGTGTTTCTCAATATATGAATTTGACCAAAAAAGAGTACTCCAAACTTTTGCTTCAAAGTTTTAATCATTTGTATCCCTCTAGATAGTTTTGAAAATTTTATTTGAATTGCACTTCTTGATAATTGAATCCATGGTAAAAGATTTATTATCATTGGTAATATACTCGACCAAGATGCAACACATCATTTCGAATCATTCTTGTGTCTATTTAAAAAGGAAGACCTTTATAGTTTGAAATATGACAATAGGAGAATATATTCAACACAAATCTTTGGAGCACTGGCGAACAAGGTCTATAAATAAATAACAAGATGAAAAAAATTTAAGATACTTAAACATCAATTCTATTTGCTATGAAAAGTTATACCAAATAACATTGTTTCAACCCTTTCCCACAACTTGATCAGTTCTTTTATATTTCTGGAATGACAACATTGAGCTCGTCAAAATGGTGCTAATTAACTATCATATATAGATTTTGTCGTATTGACCCTATTGAGAGTAGCCTAAGAATGAACGATGATTTATCAATTCATGATATTTGCATATATGATTTCTACTCGTTATTCATTTGATTAATAGAAAATTTTATATTGCAAAATTTTTAAAAAATATTTATGGAAGTTAACAATAGACTCACTCCTTGAAGCGCTGACATAAAGATGCAATCACCACTCCTTTTTTAATGCATCCTCTTACTTTATTCGTGGCAGGCGACAAACAAAAAAAGTTAGGGCAAAAATGGTGTATAATTTTTTTCTAAATGTCAATTAATAATATTAAGTTTAAGATTTAATTCCATTAAATTTTAAGATTAACAAAAAAAACATAATTTTATTTTATATATGCCAATTATCAATGAAGACACATAAATGTTGAAAAATGACAATAGAATAACATATGAAACACTTATCTCATTTGCTCACAAATGCTTATGAACTAAGGATAACGATGGAAGCCACACCAAACAAGGTCTATAAAGAAATAATAAAAGATAATGCAACTTTAAGTTAATTATAAATAAATTCTTTTGTAATGAATATTCTACCAAATGGTCTTGTTTCGAACTCGTTCCTAGAGCTTGATCACGAATGCCAACAAAAGTAGAAGAGATCATCCTTGTAGTAAAAATGGTGTGCTAGAGTAAGGGCATAGGAATAACTATTTTCCGCAACCTCAACAACCAAGATGACATTGGAAAAGAGGACCTAAGAAGAATTTCTTATTGTGATGATGACAATTTGGATGTTAGTTAGAACTAGAAAGAATGTCATCTCATCGCTCACCAGAGACACAAAATACGAATAATTTTTCTATGTTGGATCTCAAGGTAGAGAGAATTTTAGTGACAAAGAAGAATGAACGTGTGCATAGGTAAAGCTCTCAATGGCAGTGGCATCAACGTTGGAAGCACCGGTGCAAAAGCGTTCCACCGTGAGCAATGTGATTTTGGATATTGCTCAAGAGGTTTGGGTTCATATTGTAACCAACAATCGTCATACATCTTTTTGTTATCTTTTGTTCTTTGTAATATTTGATATCTCCGATCATTTTCATTTTGCATATTTGATATCTCTAGATGTGTTGCTCGCACTCATGGTAGTGGTGGTGTCTTCAAGGTCATGACTAATTTGGTCTTTTATTGTTTTGCTTGCAGTCACAGTCATGAATTGACCATCATGACCCTGACAATTTTCGTGATTTCTTTACACATGAATATATTAATATATGAAATATATAGGTAGACAACTAAAGAAAAGAGTAGAAAACAATTCAAAACATATAAACATTTAGTTGTATTTACATTAATAATTTATGTATGCACAATGTTTTAATGTAGATAAATATGCACATTAATATAAAAAAAATACCAAATTAAAATTTGACTTCTATTTGACTCAATATAAAAAATTTGAAACATGCATATGCATGATTGTACTAATATTTATATCGAATTTGTTTTGGTGTGCAATGTTATATTATGATTTAGATGTATTGTCTTTTACTAACACTTTGCTATGGTTTAGAATATTGCATTCATCCATGAAAATTCATTCATATATGATTTCAACTCGTGAGTTCAAACAAAAAATTTCTATTGCATAATTTTAAAAAAAATATTTGTAGAAGTTAACAATTCACTCTTTGAAAATTAGATACCAGTCCATTTTTTTACTGTATACCATTCCTTAAGTCATGGCAGGCGACAAACAACTATAAAAGTAGGGGGAAATTGGTGTATGAAACTTTTTAAAATGTAAAATGAACAATATTAAGGTTAAAATTACTTTGATTGAAGTTTAAGACAAGTAAAAAATTATTTCACGTGACTTGATGCCTAAAACAATGGGTTTCTCAATTCATGAATTGGACAAAAAAAGAGTACTCCAAACTTTTGCTTATAATTTATCTTCAAAGTTTTGATTTTTCATATCCCTCTTGATAGTTTTGAAAATTTTATATTGAATTGCACTTCTTGATCATTGAATCCATGGTAAAAGATTTAATATCATAGGTAATATATTCGACCAAGATGCAACACATCATTCCAAATCATTCTTATGGTTTGTTTACAAGGAAGACCCTTAGAGTTTGAAATATGACAATAGGAGAACATATTCAACACAAATCTGTGTCAGCAAGTCATTTGTTCCCAAATGCTTATGAAACAAGGGCAACATTAGAAGACCGGCAAACAAGGTCTATAAATAAATAAAAAGATGAAAAAAATTAAAATACTTTTAGGTCAATTCTCTTTTCTGTGGATAATTCTACCAAATGACATTGTTTCAACCTTTCCCACAACTTGATATATTCTTACATTTTCTAGAATAACGACATTGAGCTCGTCAAAATGGTGCTAACTAAGATCACAAGTGTGACAACTTTTAGATTTTGTCATATTGACCCTAATGAGAGTAGCCTAAGAATTAATAATGATTTATCAATTCATGACATTTGCATATATGATTTTTACTAGTTATTCAATTGATTAATAGAAAATTTTGTATTGCAAAATTTTGAAACACATATTTATGGAAGTTAACAATTCACTTACTCCTTGAAGCACGCCAACATGAAGATGCAATCACCACTCCTTTTTTTAATGCATCCCCTTCCATTAGTCGTGGATGGCAACAAACAATAAAAAAAAGTAGGGCAAAAATGGTGTACAATTTTCTTTCTAAATGTCAATTAATAATATTAAGATTAAGATTTACTTCCAATAAAGTTTAAGATTAGCAAAAAAATATTATTTTATTTTATATATCTCAAATCTCAGGAAGACCGATAAATGTTGAAAAATGATAATAAAAAAACATATTAAACACTCTCATTTGCTCCCAAATGCTTATGAACTGAGGGCAACGTTGAAAGCCCCCACCAAACAAGGTCTATAAATAAGTAATAAAAGATAATACAATTTTAAGCTACTTATACATCATTTTGTTTTGTTATGAATATTCTACCAAACGGTCTTGTTTCGAACTCGTTCCCAGAGGTTGATCTGAACTTTAACATTTTCTGGAAGTGCAGGTATCTTTTCAGCAACTTTGGGATGTGCATTTTGTTGAAGAAAAGAAATGATTTGGTGTGCTGTAATCCCAACACGAAAAGCTTGATACAAACTTTCTTTAGTTATGGCTCCAACAATAAGATTTGGAAGCTGATACTCAATCCTTGCAAAAAGGCTCAAAATTTCTGAATGTAATTTGGATGCGGAGTAAGCGTACAATCGGAAGTTTGTTTCAACTATTATGTATCCCTCATCTTTGTTTGATGATGATGTAACTAAAAGACGAGCAGCAAACTTAGTAGGTATGAACCTACCTCCTTCTTTCTTGCCCTTATCTAGAACCAACTTTACTAGTCCAAGGTCCGCAAGGGCTTTAACAACACTTATTTGAACACCACTTAGGCTATTCAAGTTATAATAATATGGCAGCCCGCTGCTAAGTTCAATGATAAATGATATCAGTTCCGTGGGATCAACTCCGCGGTCTGCAGAAGCAGAGATGATGTATTCCTTAATTACATACCAAATCTGTGTATTTGTGTCCATCAGAAGAAGAAACTGGAAGCCTTTCTCAGTTAACTTTGGTGATTCATTTGGATCAAACCTTGCAGCAGCAGCAGCAGCAGCAGCAGGAGAACTCAGAAGACCTCCTCGCTGAAAGGCTGTCATCAATGATGGACTCAAGCAGCTAGTGGGTTGATCTGGAACGTTTATGAGTTGCAACAAGAAACGCTCCCAGTGTTCTAAGGCGTACGACTCAAGATCCTCTTCCACTTCCACTGTTGGCAATCCATCTCTTAGTGATGATATTGGTTGTCTTGTTCCACAACCATGAACAATGAGATTACGGATATTACTCTGGAACTTTGGGTTCATTTTGTAACTTGCTGTCTCTGTCTCCTCCTGCTCCTCTTCATCTTCAACCTTAACAAAAACTCTGAGTTGAAGCAGCACTCTATCAACGGCAGCAAAGTCATGCTTTTTGGAATGCAGATATTGGAGCAATCTCCATTCTTGATCCGCCGACTTTGTTGCAGTGACCGGTGACTCAAGAAACAGCGTTTGCATCACGTAATTCTTACCCAAAGGAGGCAACGACCTCAGAATGGCTTGGCAAATAAAAGGGCTGTCATAGAGCTTATCGAGCTCCATGGCTGGCAACGCTGCCACCATGTCGATCAAATTCTTTGCAAAGGCCCCAACTTGCGTCATCTTCTTGGAAAGATATGATGGAGTGCAGTGCAATAGAGAGAGAGAGAGAACGACCCAAATCTTGGCTCTGAGGCACGGTGACGTCTTGGATGAAGAAAGAAATCTTGGCTTGGCGGCTGGAACAGAGGAGAACGATCGATGTTGGTGCAAAGAGTAACAGAAGAGAGGGATGAGAAAAAGGAAGGGGGTCGGTCTTATTTATACGTGTTAACTAACTTGACCGTTTGGAATTTGAATTCCTTATTCAATTTTCTTGTCTTACCACGTCCGCAGAACAAGATTTGATGGAGAGAAAGAGAGAGAGAGATCGATCTTGGGTTGGCATCTTCGAAGTCCTTCTCCGAGCGCGTTGCAAAACAGAGAGAGAGAGAGAGAGAGATAGAGAGAGAGAGAGTGCTTAAAAGACGGGCGGAGGACATGTTGTAAGGTGACCAGCATGGTCACGGGCCGTGATAGGTCATCACGAGCCGTGATAGTACATCACGGCCCGTGACCAGTCATCATGACCGTGATGATCACAGTGGGCCGTGATTAAGGTGATCACGAGCCGTGATGGTCACGGGAGGTCGTGATCGTAGAGATCACGACCGTGACGGACGGGCCGTGATCACACGGATCACGGCCGTGACGCGAACGCGGATTCGCATGAGAGGGCGCGACGATCGCGCTCCCCGTCCGTGAACGCGCCAGCCGCGTCGTGGTATATAACGCGCGGATTGTGCGTTGATTTGGCTATCGAATGAAACAGGAAACGAGCGTCGAGGAACGACGCTCGTCCGTGCGGCGATCGCGCGGTGACGGCCGCGGTTGGGGGCGGAGTGCTACGCGTTGGGCGGCCACCATAAGTAGAGCAGCGTGTGCTGCGAGTCCCTAATCCATTCCCACTCATCCCCTGAGTTCCTCTCTCGATCTTTTATTGGTATCAGAGCGCCGGCGATATCGAATTCTTTGACGCTTCCGACTCTCTCCCACGCTTCCGACGCACACGCTGCTGCTGCTCTCACCTATCGTCTACGCGGCCTACAATCGACCTCCACCGCCATTCGGAACCTCCCCGCACCGTTCCTGCTGCAAACGGCTGCGCAATTCAACTCCCTCGATCGTGTCCTGGCGGAAGACGTTGCAGAAGGCGCGACCAATTCACGCGACCTTGAGCGAAATTGA
>LTAE01012972.1:0-13163 GCA_001647135.1 Pontederia paniculata
ATTATCGCGTCTATCATTGCGTTTGGGCTCCTACCTGTAGATCATCTTTAAGTTACAAGCTTGTATTCATTAGTGCTTACACTTATGAATTTAACGACATTCCCACCTGAGCTTATTCTGAGCAACCCAGTGTCCTGGGACCTGCTGGTTTGGGCCCCGTTGTGATGGAGTTTGTTGCACTGGAGTCTTCCTCATCCCTTCTCTCCGATTATCAGCTTCATCTTGCTCGAAGATCTTGGCCATTTCCACAGCCTCCTTGAAGGTAGTGCATTTCGAGCCAAGAGTCTTTGTCCTCAGGTCGGAGCGTAATCCATGGATGAAGTGTTTGGCTCTCTCCTTCTGGGTTTGAGCTGAGGTATGATACTTCTGCAGTTGAATGAACTTAGTCTGGTACTGCGCCACAGTCATTTCTCTCTGCCGAAGTTCTTGGAACTCACGCTCCTTCAAAGTGCGTTGAGATTCAGGAATGTATTGCTCCTCGAAGGCCTCCTTGAAGTCCGCCCAGTCCACTTCGTCCTCATCAGGAAATACAGTGAGTTTGGTGGTCTTCCACCAATCTTTGGCGTCCTTCACCAGGCGATGAGTGGCGTACAACACTTTCTTGTTGTTAGCACACTCCATCAATGCGAAAGTCTCCTCCATGGAGTCCAGCCATCTCTCAGCCTCGCCTCCTACTGAGCCTCACCCTGCAGTTGGGAAGCGCGAGTAGCCATCATTTGGAAACCATTTATTGTTTCCACATAAATAGCAATGTCATTAATTTAAATCAATACTAAAGGTAAAGGTCTTCCTTTCTCCGTACTCTGGAAGGTGCTGCGACTGCTCGTGGTGTACTACACATGGACACTTTTACTACACTGGGACATCAAGAGAGTCTCAACTTTAGGCTCTGATACCTGATTGTAACACCCCCAATTTCATTCAAGATATTGTTCGCTTTGAGCTCATATGACCCGCACGAATTTAAACGCGTCTTGAATGATAAGGGAGAATGCTATATATAAATTCATGACCACCTCCGTGTTTTGTCCATGTGGGACTAATTTTCATTCTCATCATCATCTTGGGACCTTACAAAATCAAAACAAGAAAAACTTTTCTTTTTCAATGGATGTAGGATCTCAAACAAAAATATTACTGAACCACATAAAACCATATCTTCTCTCACAAGTATTATTTCTTTTATTTCAATGAAGGCCAATGTCTTAAACTTGGTGCCAATCAAATACTCCTAAAGAAACTGCAGGCTAAAAAGACACGTACCAATGGTAATGAATCCCAAATCACGATGGAAAACACATTAACACGAGGATGAGCAACATACCACTCTTAGCTCACTTCTTTTACCCACCTTCTCATATGTTCGCTGAGAGCCTCTTTAATGCTTAATGCTACAAGGAAGGAGAGAGAAATGATGGTGACCTCTAGCTGCACAGTCACTCCAATAATTTGAAGTCCATCTGCTTATGCGTAAGCTTGACCGCCACTTGAATTTAGGATTCCCTTCACCAATGAATTTTGCCCCTTTGGATTCCCTGACAAGATAACCCATCTACATTTTTCACACTTATGATGCATTATTAACATATTACATACACATATGTCGATATGAGAATATAACAATAGATATTAACTACGCAGTTCAAAGACATACTGCATATGTGTTACCTTATAACTAAAATATCTTTAATCCAAAAAATATAGAATGATGAAAACGACCATATTCAATTATTTGTATGGGTCACATGAAAAACAATTATCGACTAAGTTTTCAATTGCTAAAATAATATTTAAAATTTCATCCGTCGTCCTAAATTACATGTACAAAATTTTCAGCTGTTAAATTAAGTTTTTAATTCTAATGTATAGTACACGGCTAAATCAAATTTTGAGTTGCACAACGTCACTAGTATATATACTATGATTAGCTAGCACTTGTTCCTGGACCCTGATCAAACCCCTCCCCTTCTTCCCATAGCTTCCCTGCTCACTCTGAACTCTGAAACTAACATGGTCTTCAACTCCAATTCCATGGCCATAGCGCTCCCTTCAGATCACCTGAGCATCCTACAAATCCTAAGGCAAGCAGCGCAGCTCCCTACCAAGTCCGGAGCACTCTTCTACCCTCTCCTCCTCCTCACCCTCCTCTCCTCCTTCCTCAAATTCTTCTTCTACTACTATATGTGGCCTCCCCTCCTGCGCCTCGTTTCCGCCATCTCCACCTTCCTCGAGGATCCAACAGGGCCGCCTGCAGCTTCTGCCCCTCCTCCCACACTCCTCCTCGACATGGAGAAGGACATCAGAGACGTCACCAGCCTCCTCTACGTCTTCACAGTCACCTCTTTCTTCATTTCCTTGTTCCTCATGGTAGCCACCATCTACACCTTCTCCATGGCCTACAGAAGCAACAAGTTGACTCCAAAAGAGCTNTTCTCCGTACTCTGGAAGGTGCTGCGACTGCTCGTGGTGTACTACACATGGACACTTTTACTACACTGGGACATCAAGAGAGTCTCAACTTTAGGCTCTGATACCTGATTGTAACACCCCCAATTTCATTCAAGATATTGTTCGCTTTGAGCTCATATGACCCGCACGAATTTAAACGCGTCTTGAATGATAAGGGAGAATGCTATATATAAATTCATGACCACCTCCGTGTTTTGTCCATGTGGGACTAATTTTCATTCTCATCATCATCTTGGGACCTTACAAAATCAAAACAAGAAAAACTTTTCTTTTTCAATGGATGTAGGATCTCAAACAAAAATATTACTGAACCACATAAAACCATATCTTCTCTCACAAGTATTATTTCTTTTATTTCAATGAAGGCCAATGTCTTAAACTTGGTGCCAATCAAATACTCCTAAAGAAACTGCAGGCTAAAAAGACACGTACCAATGGTAATGAATCCCAAATCACGATGGAAAACACATTAACACGAGGATGAGCAACATACCACTCTTAGCTCACTTCTTTTACCCACCTTCTCATATGTTCGCTGAGAGCCTCTTTAATGCTTAATGCTACAAGGAAGGAGAGAGAAATGATGGTGACCTCTAGCTGCACAGTCACTCCAATAATTTGAAGTCCATCTGCTTATGCGTAAGCTTGACCGCCACTTGAATTTAGGATTCCCTTCACCAATGAATTTTGCCCCTTTGGATTCCCTGACAAGATAACCCATCTACATTTTTCACACTTATGATGCATTATTAACATATTACATACACATATGTCGATATGAGAATATAACAATAGATATTAACTACGCAGTTCAAAGACATACTGCATATGTGTTACCTTATAACTAAAATATCTTTAATCCAAAAAATATAGAATGATGAAAACGACCATATTCAATTATTTGTATGGGTCACATGAAAAACAATTATCGACTAAGTTTTCAATTGCTAAAATAATATTTAAAATTTCATCCGTCGTCCTAAATTACATGTACAAAATTTTCAGCTGTTAAATTAAGTTTTTAATTCTAATGTATAGTACACGGCTAAATCAAATTTTGAGTTGCACAACGTCACTAGTATATATACTATGATTAGCTAGCACTTGTTCCTGGACCCTGATCAAACCCCTCCCCTTCTTCCCATAGCTTCCCTGCTCACTCTGAACTCTGAAACTAACATGGTCTTCAACTCCAATTCCATGGCCATAGCGCTCCCTTCAGATCACCTGAGCATCCTACAAATCCTAAGGCAAGCAGCGCAGCTCCCTACCAAGTCCGGAGCACTCTTCTACCCTCTCCTCCTCCTCACCCTCCTCTCCTCCTTCCTCAAATTCTTCTTCTACTACTATATGTGGCCTCCCCTCCTGCGCCTCGTTTCCGCCATCTCCACCTTCCTCGAGGATCCAACAGGGCCGCCTGCAGCTTCTGCCCCTCCTCCCACACTCCTCCTCGACATGGAGAAGGACATCAGAGACGTCACCAGCCTCCTCTACGTCTTCACAGTCACCTCTTTCTTCATTTCCTTGTTCCTCATGGTAGCCACCATCTACACCTTCTCCATGGCCTACAGAAGCAACAAGTTGACTCCAAAAGAGCTCATGCTGCGGATTGACGAGCGATGGTACCAAACTCTGGTGACCCGGATGTACAAGGTCCTCCTGAGCCTGGGCCTTGGTTTGTTGTCCTCCGCGCAGGTGGCCACGGTCGTCATCATGTCCACCGGATCCAAGGTCGTCTGTGCCATCGGCGTAGGCTTGGGGCTTCCGCTCCTCTTGCTGTACTTCTACCTCCTAACTCGATGGAACATGAGTTTGGTGATCGCGGTGGTGGAGGAGACGTGGGGCGTCGGGGCGCTCTCGTGGTCGGTCGAGCTGTTCATAGGCAACCGGAAGAGGGGGACTGTGCTCACCTTCGTCTTGATGTCGGTTTACACGGCGATCCACGCGGCGTTTGGCGTGATGATGACCATGCAGATCAAAATGGCGCTCGTCGCGGCGGCGGCGAATGCGCTGTGGGAGATGTACGCCATGGCCGTATACGTCGTGTTCTACTATGAGTGCAGGAAGAGCCATGGGTTTGAAGAGAAGATTGCAGACGAAGGGGGCTTCTTCTACTGCAGTTTGCCTGCTACTACTAAGCCAAAAGCTGATGCAGTGTACTGAGGCAATCCAAAGCAAAACGAGGGCTGATGAAGGATATGGCATGTTTCCTTGCTCTATTTTCTTTTCTTTTCTTCTCTTTTTTTTAATTTTTATTTTGATGTTAATAAATATAGATATCATGTTGAAAATTCACATTGAAAATTTTACAATTATAGTCTCTAGTATATACAAGGGAACATTATTATAATCAAGTTATTTTTAATTTGCACTTGTTGGTGGTTATATTTTCATAATCTATTCATCCATTAATTCCCTTTGTGGGTTCTGTTCAACCTTCTTTGTGGTGATATTAATGCTTGGATTGATCAGCACACCGGAAGACATAAATGAGAATATTATTCCACCATCAAAATGCGCAGGCAGGTAATTCAATATTGTTTGCTTTGGAGTTATTGCCACTTCTATACTTTATTTTATAATTCATTATCAGTTATTTTAAATTCCAATGTCATGATCGATGCGTGGTGTTTTCAATCAATCGTCATTTGTCACCAAGAAAGAAAATAAATTATTTCTTACTCGAATATTTATGTTTGATGTAGGACAAGTGCATGACTAAATATCTTGGGCTTTTAGTTTGTCTTTTTCTCTCTCAGTAAATTTCGATATTAAAATGCTTCATTTTTTTAAAAGTGTGGTGCTCATACAAAGTATTAATATTAATATTATATTCAAAAATAAATTATTGTAGTTTTTTTAATCTTGATATTCGTTTTTTAAAGTTAAATTTATTAATGTTCTATTTTTCTTTAATTTTTTTGTTTTGAAAATGATCAGTTTAGAAGATGCACGATAGCACACGATAACGCATTTGGCTTTTGTATATTTTCTTGGATAAGGGGCATTTTTATGCTTTGTTAGATTTTTTCTATCTGAATTTTGACATTAAAAAACAATAAATCTTAACAAATTCAATTACGACATTAGCCATTTTGTCTCAATTTAGGTGCATAATCGATAGTCCAACCCTCCGGTGCCCTCCAATTATTCATTTCTAATTATTTTCTTTTGTAAAGAAAAATGATTAATGTAGACATTTTTCTAATTACTTTCTCTGCTTGGAAAACCACAGAACATATATGGATGAAACTACTTTTTTATTACATAAGTTTAAATAAGATAATAATAACAATAATATAAAGAATTAAATCAGGCATATAAAATTTATGTTAATTTTTTTTAAGATGAGAAAAAAATTACGATAATGAACAACAAATCTTTTATTATAAAATTAATAATAGGATATAAAATATTTTCTTTGATTTACACAATAGAGAAAAATTAAAAAATAATCTCAAGATTAATTTTGGATATTATAAAATAATATATTCGGATTACGGGATATGCGTCTAAATAATTTCACATAATTATTAGAGAATTATGATAAAGTTATAAAATTTATCTTCAAATTAAACTCAAAATATCTTTTCTCTTTCTCCATGATTTTCTTTGGTGGCTTTGCTTAGCAGTGGCGCGTGATATTTACACGGCTCCAACTCTCTATTGCAACAAGAAACAAAAATACTACTTTTCCTAATCGCTTTTGTTTGTTGTGGGCCCATAACCTAAGTAATAAAGTCCAACAAAATCTTCTTTATTAACTATATAAAGAATTTCAGCCATATTTTTTTTTTCAAAACTCAATTTTTTCTTTATATAGAGTCACATAATTGATATAGTCTTATTTGTATGGATCCTTTGAAAATATTTTTTTTTCTTTTTTATCTCGTCAAGAACTCAATGATAACGAATATTAATATGCTTAACTTAAAATAAAAACTAAAATACTTAATAAGAGCTATAGTATATTATCATAATGAATAATATATTCCTCCTACTTTAGACCTAGGTCTTCTAAAAATTGTTTCTTTCATATAATTTCATTATATGTCTCAATAGCTTGATGCAAGATTGTCAAAAACTAGTTTTAATATTTAAAAACTTACGTTTCTACGTTTCTAGGGTCCCAAAATAAATTGACTCGTTCTAAAATCGGAAGTAGGGATAAAATCGGACGTACCTGCGTTTTAACTCATTAAATCGTGTAAAATCGTTCATTCTTACGAGTCAAAGTATTGAATTCGACGCTTTTACAACACATGTTGCCTATTGGGTTAGGGTGTTGTCAAAATGGGTTGGGCAATGTAGGTCATGGGATCAATTCCAACTAATGACAAGTATTTTATTTGCAATTTCAATTGTTGTCTACTTAGTTTTCTCTGTTTTATCTTTTGTTTTGTTTTCTTTCATCCTTTTCACTATAAGTTTTTCATAAGTTCTAATCATATTAAAAATTTTAAAACTATGATATTATACTAAATTGAAATATGATAGCAAAAAATAGTTACAATAATATAATATTATTGAAGTAATTTATAAATATTAAATTGCTAATGTTTTTCTTTATTATTCATTCTTTGGACCATAATACTTAAATAAAATTAAATAATATTAGGTTACACCGGTCCTGGACAACAGAGCAGCTCGCGCTTGACCATCGAGTTAGCGGGTACCTCGATGTCGGCTCTTCGCCACCTGGGGCTTAGAACAATATATTGTAAGGATGCAATATTTGATTTTATATGGAAATTATATCGATGATGCCAACAAAATAAGAATACTTAATAGAAAAAATATCATATAAAGAATAAGGTAATTATTGTATACATTTATTTATTAGTAAACAAAATTTATGAGTTTAATATATAAATTTACAAGACTTTAATTGAATCACTATGTACCTTAGAAAATTTAGAATGTATTATGGTTGTTGAACATTTTATGAACTTGTGATTAATTAAATTTGATATATTGATTTATCATTTAATTTTAGTCTTTTTAGATATTTATTATCATATATTATTAAATTAGGAATTAATGGAGGTGAAACACCCCTCTAGGTGTTTTACTGTAGAACACCTTTGTGATATACCATCTATTGTTTAATATGTGGTTTAGAATAAAAGAAAAGAGAGAAAGTTGTTATATTATTTCAGTTAGGTAGTTTTAAGTTGTTTTTAATTTGAACCACATATTTAAAAATTGACAGTTGATCATATGGGTGTTCCACGATAAAACACCTAGAGGGTGTTTCACCTCCATTAAACCCATTAAATTAATATTATATCTAAACTCTAAGTATTTACGTATCGATTTTACGATACGTATCTACCCTTCTAAAACGAGTTTAGGTAAAAACTCGAACTTGACAACCTTGGCTTGATGTACTCTAACTCAACTGATAGTGTAACACACTTTTATAACTTGAACTATCATGAGAATTCACTCTCTATCAAGAATTGATAGTAATTGACTGACGACACTAACTACAATTAACCTCATGCAAATCATTGCACACATCAATTTACTATAGTACATTTTTTATTTTTCAATTGTATCTATTGGACACTCTCTAAAACTCAACTTTAAGTGGCTCCCAAGTCACAATGAAACTGCTTTTGCATTTTTTTTATTAACATTTCTTTAAAACTTTCTCAATGTACTTTTCTTGAGGTAATTATAACTTACGACACTCTTAATGATGAATTATCTTCATGTCAATGACGTTTTTTTTTTCTTCTAGATTTTTCATGAAAATATATTGAGTCGATTCTTATTTCAACTTATAGATCTTAGTTTTATGACGACTTACAATAAATATGACATCAACATATAGCAATAGAATAATAAAATTATCATATGAAAAAATTCACAAAGACAATTATTTACGTTTGTCTTATTGTATCCTTGTTACGTCATCAACGACTCAAACTTTTTGTACCACTAATGAGATACTTGTTTGAGTCTATGTAAGATTTTCTATAATTTACATACTACATATTCCTTTCCATTCACCTGAAACCTTTATGTTTATTCCATGTAAATTTCTTCTTCTAAATTAGATGGAGAAAATTTGTCTTGACGTCAAGTTGCTCAATTTTCAAGTTTTTAGTGGCAACTAATTTAAGAATATCTTATCAAAGTTCACTCATTTTTTTTGACTGAAATCCTTGACAACTAATCTTGTTTTATATTTTGAATGTGAATTATTTTCTTCACATTTTAACCAAAATATTCATTTTTTTCTTGAGCGTTATTTTGCTTTTATGGTTTATAAATATTGTTCTCATCTACAGATTGCATCTTCTTATGCATGACATTCACCTACTTATTTCCTTCTCATGTGACAAGACTCCTTCATAACATTTTGATTTTTCCTTTTAGTTATTATATACTCTATTTTTGGAATATTGATTTGATCTTATTTTTCTCTTGTCAATTTTCTCAGTTATGGTTTTGGCTCTAGTACATCATGCTTAATAAGTTGCTCAATATCATCACTTGCTTGACTATCCGAAGGTGCATTAGAATTTTTGAATTAGTGTCATTGTTAGTATTATCTTGATCAACTTTTGGAATAGTATTATTTTCTTGGTGCTTCAATTAAACTCAATCCATTTAAATAATTTTTAAAAAAGATTGACTCTTTATCTTTTTATGGATCTTCAATTGTTTATTATTACACGAACATTAATATATACTTTTGATGACTTTTCTTTTAACTAAATCTCACGATATGTATAAATTCTCCATCATCGTATCAAACAAAAATATATTCTTTCGATTTGCTGCTAAATTTTGATATACCGTCTTTGGGGACATGAACAAAGGTTTTGCAGCCAAATACTTTAAAATGTTTGTATGAAATATTCTTCAGTGACCAAATTTCAAATGTGTACTAACGTTTAGAGATATTGATAGTGAATGGTTGATTACATCAACCGAAGTCATCAATGCACCACTAAAAGACCCTTCGATAGTTTTACATGTAAAAATATGCATTTGACACGTTCCTTAACTATTTTTTTTATTCTCTTAATCACGCCATTATGCTAAGGATTCTTAGGAATTATCTTCTCGAGCTTGATGTTGAAGGTGTTGTAGCCTCTTCAAACGACCTTTGTATTCCCCTTCATTGCCTAGACAAATACAATTGAGATTTTTGTTAAATTCTCTCTCAACTTTTGCAGAAAATTTTATTAACTATATCAACACATGATCTTTTGCACTATAGGAATAATCTAACTCCTTTTAGATGGTCATCAATAAATGTAATAAAATAAAAAATAATCATCTAGAGTTTTATCCTTTATATAACAAATATTAATATGCACCAAGTCAAGTACGCATAAACTTCTAATTGAAGGAGTTCTGATAAATGTAACTCTAGTTAACTTACTAGCTAAAAAGTGCACAAGTGCATCAAGAGATATATCTTTTATACCTGAAAGCATATTTTTTTGAGTCAATATCTGAAGTCCTTTCTCGCTAATGAGATCAAGTCTTTTGGACCACAACTCTGAAGAAGATATATCTTTTGTCATATTTACTTCATTAGTGTACAGTTATGCTTCAATTTTGTAAAATGTACAATCTTTTTGTTCTGTCGCCAAAAGTAGTGAACTTCTATTCAATTTTCACAATTCCCTTTTGAAGTTATTATATCCTTCCTCATCAAATTTTCCAACTAATAATTCATTTTAAATAGACATTAGGTACATACCTCTTATCTTTCAACAAAATATTACAATTTGTATTGGTTTTCAACTGAATATCTCCAACACCAACAATTTGAGGCTCAGACTTGTTCTCTATCTTTACTGACATAAATGTACCCAATGTATATATTGGGAAGTCATCTCTGCAAAGGGTGACATGAAACAAAACTATAATATTTAAAACCTAAATTGAGTCTTGACGCACAACATTGACACATTTTTTCGATAATAAAGTATATTATCATATGTAGCCGCTGCAATATTGTTTCCATCATTGTCATTCTTCACCATTTCAATATCTTCAGACCTTTCATACGACTTATCACAGTTTCATGTACTCTTTCTTAAAGTATCCTAGCTTAACACAATAACAATAAATAAGGTTTTTCATGGACTTCGATTTTTTTCTAGACCTTGATCGATCATGATTATGATTTTTTTCTATTTGTTTCTTTCTAATCAACGCTTTTGATGTGTTGTTGGATCTGTGCTCTTGCTTTCTTGTCTCTTCATTGAATAAACTACCTTGATAAATTTTTAAAATATTTTTTCTCTTGGAGCAAAATTATTTCCTAGCTATCACGTAACGAATTAAGTAGCAGTCACGTTTTGATCTCATTATCAAATATTTTTTTATTAGCATCAACTCGTTAATTAATTATTGAAAGCTAACCAATTTTTTTATTTTATATTAACAATTTTTTTCATCAACAACACCTTATTCTGAGGTGGTTTGTGCTAGCCCCTACATCTTTTGCAATCTTTTTTAGATTTAATTGGGTTCATCAATATTTGTAATATAATGAAATCCATTGTTGTTGATTCATTATTAAATTTGTACAATTGTCTTGATCTTTAACATTTTCTATGTTGTCATCCATGTCATCGAGTTTTGCAATATCATCTTCAATTGAATCATAAAAGCCTCTACAATTCATATACTCTCATCCAAAATCTTCAAATGGAATAATTTGATTCTGGTAGCATAAGTATCCAAATGGAGCATTATTAGCCTCCACTAAATTTATATAATTTAATAACTAAGCTCTTATATCACTATTAAGAAAAAGCAGAACCAATATGTGTGGAATTGTCCTCTTTTTCCTATTGCATACATTTAAATATGATGATAATAATAATATAAAGAATTAAGTTAAATAAGAAGTACACAATATTTACATGAAAAAAATTTAAGATGAAAAGAAAAAATCATGAAAACGAACAACAAATTTTAAGATATATTTTTTTTAACCCACGCAAGAAAAAAAATAACAATCTCAAGAATTAATCTTGAATGTCATATCTCTGAAAAATGGGAGATGTGCCAAAACGATCTCACCAAATATCAAATAATGATAATAAAAAATCACTGCTTAAAATTTTGTCAAAAACAAATCAAATTTACTCCAAATTAAAGCTGAAAAATCTTCCGTCTCTTTCTCCTTAATTTCCTCGATAATACCAAGTAAAAAATCATGTACTTTTAGTTGATTTTTGTGATCCTTTTATCTTCATTTCGTCTCGAAATTTTTTAAATTTTTTATTTATGTCTATTTTATTTTTTTTTTCTAGTTGAACAAACGGGTTTCGAAATTATCTGCAATTGAATTTTGGAATTAAAAACTCTTTTAAGAATTTGTATTTAAAGGAGACTTTCTTTCTAATAAATGTGAATAAAAGTTCCGTAGTGGGACTCCACTTCTAAAGTTAAAAAGATATTAAAAAGAAAGTACGAAATCTTTGGATTTTTTAAATATACTTTTTATTTCAAATTATTTTCCTTTAAAATAAAAATGCAAAGTTTAAAATATATTATAATTTGTTCTAATCTGCCGCACATAGTGTGGGTTAATTTTTTTTCTAAACCAACAATTTTACCTAAATAATAATAATTTATAACATATTTTCCTAAATAACAAATATTTCATATGTCTGGTCTATTTATTTCATCGACTTATATTTATCTAACTATCATAAATATTTGCTTAATTATATTTTAATAATGTCTGTATATCTTACGGATGAATAGATTCTTAATCAAAAAATAAAGTTTAACTATGAGTCTTATCGGCTAGAAATTAAATTGAAAAGAATTAAGATAATAAATAAATTGGCATTTTTTATCATTTTTTTAAATCTTACTCAGTATAATCTTTAATTATATTATCATAATTCTTATTATCCGTGCATCAGGTATTTAGAAGGCTAAATATAAATAAAAAGCAATAGGTGGGATTCAATTTCCTTGGCTGAAATATCATAGACGAAGTAAATGAGTAATTTGCATATAAGTGAAATCACCTAAATTACAGGAACCTACTGGTATTTTAAGGACCTAAAAGATCACATAAAAACATATTACCGGTGCTTGCCAAACATATTTTTTAAGGTTTAAGAGATATTTCAAATTATTAGCATCTTATTAATATTCAGATATTTCAAAAAGATAAATCATGACTGTGTTCTTTTTTTGGCTCTATGATATTTTGTTTGCATGATTTTAAATCTAAAAACATCATTCAAGGAGCCCCAGGAATACTTTAATAATAGAGTTAGGTACGATACCACTACTAAAAAAAACTGGTTTTTGCGTCAAAATATTTGGGAGGGTTTAAAGAACCCTCCCAAATGGGGCGGTCTATTTGACCGCCCCAATAATGGGGCGGTCTGCTTGACCGCCCCATTTGGGGGGGTCTGAGACCCCCCCCCAAATTAATTTTCAGATTTAATTTTTCTCCCCAAATTTTTCTTCTCTCTCCTCACATTTTTCTCTCCCTCTCACGTTTTCTCTTCCTCCACCGGCGGCGGCGACTTTCCTCTTCGGATCCGGCGGCGGTGACTTTCCGGTGAGTTTCTTCTCCACTTTTCTCTTCCGGCGACGCACCTCCCTCTTTTTTCTTTTTTTTTTCCTTCGCACGAACTAATCCTCGCCGGATCTACGCGAATCCGGCGTGGATCTGCCGGATCCGGCGA
>LTAE01012973.1:0-13161 GCA_001647135.1 Pontederia paniculata
TATATATATATATATCCACATGTTTACCAACACAAGGTCGACAGGGAACAACTTGCTTATAAAGAGGTCGTACACTACCATTTTTACCTACTCTTTTGGTCAGTCCAAGATATGCATCTTAACTCTCTCTCTCTCTCTCTCTCTCTCTCTCTCTCTCTTAATTTGACTTTGAATACATTAGTTGTTCGGACGACATGAAACATACGTGCATTGGACTATGGAAAAAAAGGGGCACAAGGGTAGAATTGACATCTTAATTATTGACTCGAACCGAGTTGTTACTTACTCCGTCGACATGGATTACGTGCGGAAATAAATCATCCAATTTTACCAAGTTTTGCGTGGAGTATTAACTGACTCGAATTTGATCCAATCAAACTTCATGGTAAAATAGTTTTGACTTAATGTTTGTGCTCATGCGCTTCATGTATCTGTAGTTGTTTGATTTTGTTTGGATGGCAAAAACAGAAAGAGTGGGTCAACATCACAATCGTCAGAATTTCATCGGACGATTATGAAAATTGGGAGTACAATGAGCACTAAATCTATTTTTAACATACAAAAAAAAGTAACATGTTGATCACCATTTATGGAAAAATGGTTCAGATCTAATTGAGTGCTTACATATAAAATGCATTAATCCACCTCCTATGTAATATTTCTATTTTACACACGTAAACCCATCACAAGGTACGCTTATCTAACACTAGAATTTATATGAATACATTTTTTTGGTACATATATAATAGATGGGTTTAATATATCTATTAAGCAATTGATACTTAGTAGAGATATTAAATATATCTTAATCATTTAATACATAATCAATGATGAATTATAAAATTGATAAAGAAATATGATTTATGAAATTCAGCATTGATTATGCATTAGATGATTAAGATATGCTCAATATTTTTTATTAAGTATTAAGTATTTAGTATGTAAATTAAACTTATAATAGATATAGTAATTGACACACCTAATTCAAAAGGTTTATTCGTTTTATTTTTTTTTTGTTTTCTATTCCATTTCTAACTACGAAAGGGAATAAAATAAAAAGGAGGGAATTTATACGCAATTGGGCCCGTTGTCAGGAATAAAACAAAGGTCCACTGATAAAAGCAGCCCGTGCTTTCTAAATTGCTTCAATGGGCCAAATTTATGCATTTTGGGGAATAAATAAAGTGAAAGACAATCATGTAAATATATTTGGCACATTTGAGATTCGAGGCACTGCATTTTGAATATATCCATCATGATATTTCGCATTATATATAAATATATGATTTTTTTATTACAACGTGCAGTGTATTTTCATGTATAGTAATGGTGTCAAATATGCGAGAATCATGAAAGACGGCATATATTGTTCATTTGTTTGGCCTTTGCATCGCTCATGTACAACATGTGGATCTTGCAAGTCACCAAAGAGAATGCAAACCTGAGATATTTAATTTGTGGATAATTTAATGCATGATGCAACGAGGAGTCCTTAAAAAAAGTTATTTTTGGAGGGATTTTTGGCCTTTGACATTGTTGTTCTAATCATGGGTACGGAATTTTGTTTCTTATCATTGATCAATGATCATTCTTCTTCTCTTAGAAATCTCCAAACGATTCCATTAAGAGTGAATCTGAATTATTTCCTATTTGCTCTTATCCTAATGCAATAGCTCACATGTAATCAAAGTTTGTTGTCACAATTAATTAGTAAAAATGTGTCATAAAAGAATTAGTAGCATCGACTTCAAATTTTTAAAAAATAATTTTGATCAGAATTATCTTTATCATATGAATTCTGAATATCGAATTAGACAAATATTAGTAGTATCGTAAATTAATGAATTTAGAACGAAAAGAAAATAGTTTACGTATGTTGATATAAAATATTTATGACCTTATTTCCTTCGCTTATTATTTCATGACACACAACCTAATTTCTAAAAAAATCAGTCGAGCATCAACTTGTAATAACATCAGTGATTTTATTTAGAATTTCTTATTCTTCTTTCTAAAATTAAATGTGTATTAAATGCAACCGGGAAATTCATTGTTGGGTTTGATCCATAGATTTTGGCCCATAAATTATAATTACATGTCCATCAGCCTTAACATAATCTTTTAATCCGTCCAGATAAATCAAGTGAATTTCTATAATTTTTCGATCAAATATATAACATAGAAGCTTACTGAACAATCGTGAATCTAATCCAAAGGTTAAAATGTTGATAATTTTACAAATAAAAAAGTAAGCGTGTAGGATAGCAGATAGAATTTTAACTTGGTGAAAATTATCATTAAATTATTTGGTAAACATTTTTATTAAACAAAATTTAGAAGTTAGAAACGAGTACAATACTATCACCAGGAGGCTCTATTTAACAAATTAACAGTTTGATGATCAGTCTGATAACAACTATTCATTAGATCTTAGTAAAATAATAAACACATATTTATATTCATGAGTAGAATCTAAGCAATTACATAAGATAGTATCAAACCATGTGAAAATAATATGGGATCCTTCAGTTGACGCAATCATAATCTTGCATCTAAGATCCTTTGATTTGATGCAATCACAATATGTGAGATCCTTTGATTTTAAGTAATCACAATCTATTATAACAGAATATATCTTAATACACCACCGCAAGCTTGTCACTATGAACATGGAGACAAAACTTGAAGCACAAGAAATTGAACTAGGAGCCAAACAAAGGCTTCGTCATGATGTTAGCAATTTGATCCTTGAAAGAGATAAAACAAACTTGCAAGAGCTTTATGGCAACTTGATCCCACACGAAATGAAAATCGACTTCAATATATTTAGTGCGCGTATGAAAAATTGTATTTGCAGTGAGACATGTTGCACTTATGTTGTTGCACCATAAAATCGTAGGAGAAGTAGAGAAGAAATGTAACGCCCCCAAAAGCTTACCCCAAACTCATGTCTGGAGCATGCTTACTTTGACTTGCTTGACTTTGCTATGACTCTCTTGGTCAACATGATATACATAAAATATGCAAAATTTTGAAACAATATTAAACTCTTTAATGCAAAAGTCTTGAATTAAATAAAAGAACTAAAATCTCATAACTAAACACAACTAGGACTCAACATCATAAAATCCAGATAGACTATTACATCAATGTTTTCTAAGACATCAAGATAAAATAATTAAGCAAACTCAGTCCATGTCATGTGCGATCTCCATCTAGTCATGAATCACCATGCCCTCCACAGCACCAGTGACATCCATACCTAAGCCTGGTTATATGCAGGACCTAGATGCAGGGGAGAAAAACCCTCCGTGAGCAAACACATAGTATGTAAGGCTCATATAGGGAAAAAATAAAATATAATAAATAAAATACTGGAAATATAATCATTTACATATATATGAATAAAAAATATGTAAGCATAATCAATCATAACATTTGAGCATCCAACATCTTATTAATTTTTAGGACCATACATGTTCTGAATTTTCTTTTCCTTTCATCTTTGCATCTCTACTTTTCTTGTTTTCCTTCTTTCTTTCTTTCTTTCTTTCTTTGTTTTCTTTCTTTCATTCTTTCTTGAACTTTCTTTCTTTCTTTGCTTTCATTCTTTGAAGTTATCTTTAAACTTCTTTCATATTTGATCTTATATCATGTAAAGAGCTCTTCGTCTTTTAAGTGAGCTTCATGACAATATAATGTATCATGGTTAATGGTTGTACATCCTCACGATGATCCTCTATGGTGGGCGGACATTCCTATATGGTGGAAGTCCCAGATTCGCAGCACATGATGGAGAGTCATGTACGACAAGAAGATTTGCTAAGTGTTTTGTCTTCACCGCCATGGGGTTTCACTATTTTGCCTTCAACTACATCCCTTGTCCCTATCTTTAACTTTCGCTCTTGCTCTTTATGACAATCAGTGCACATGAAGTCCCACAACTTTCATCTTTTATTTTTCTTCTTTATACTTTCATATCTTTCATTTAAGATTTTAATCTTCTTCTTAAATTTTTTCTTTATAAGCTTAGTAGCATTGTCAATACATACATAAAGGAACAATCAATCAATCATATTCTGGAAAATGCCCAGCGTCGGGAATAGACACAGATCGTTTCCAGTCGGCGGGGAAAATGGGCCATGCCAAGGGGTGACGCAGACAATTTCCTCCTTGATCATCATCTTCGCACGGTTTGTTTTCCTCCTCAACGTGATCTAGCTTACTGACGTCATCATTGTCTTCGACATGGTCCGGGTCGACATTCAACGAGGCCATTTTGGTTCATTGAACTGAGTTCGGTTCACTCACATGCATTTAGGGTTACGCAGCACGGTTCAACAGAATGCGATCGTTTTAGGGTTTCATACATCCACCGCCGGACACAATCTGCATCCGTAAGGAATGCGGCCCGCATCGTCGGCTACGCTGCTCGTGTCGTATGGCACGGTCGATTTATTTTCACGCAAGTTGGTACAACCTGCGTTCGGGTGATGCGTGCGTGCAGACCGCGTTGCTTCGTACTTTTGACCGATTGACACAGCCCACATCCTTGGTGACACGATCTGTGTCCGTTAACTGTCTATTGGGGTAGGGCAACGCGGGCCGTGTTAGGTTGACACGGTCCGTTTTGTCCGACGAGCAGCCGACGTTTGTCGGAGCCCTCTTGCAGTAGACAATCTCTTCTAGGATTAGGAATATAATTAAAATATATGTAAATCCTAATCATCATACTTTATATCATTCAAATTAATAACCTTTGCATGCTTCATAGAAAATATATTTTTTCTTACTTTTATGAATATCATAATTAAAATAGGTAGAGGAAAAATAGTTAAATCCCTACTAATCTAAAAGCATGATTTCTATTAGAGAACTTTAGCATAAAAACATATGATCTTCATTACTTTAATGAAAATAAATATAAAACAGGTAGAGGTAGATAATCCTATCTCCCCTATAAATCCTAAGGGTCCCTTACATATCTTTTTCGCTTTTCTTTGTTCTTCCTTAGGCTTTAGATTCCCCCTTGTTCTTCCTCCACGCGAATATCCTTTGCTTCCTCTCCTATACGATTCCTCTGGTATGAGGCCAAGCCATAAAAGAGATCATAAAAGACAAAACCATATTTTTTGTCTTTCCTTAAGGCCTTGAGGGAGAAGACAAGAGAAAAGGGAGAGGGAGAGAGATGTAGATATCCTGACAACTTGGAATATTATGAGGGGTTAGGGCTTGTTTCTCCTCTACATAGGGGTATATAGTGGTAGTCTAGGGTTTTGAAGGAGTCTTAACCGAATTAAACTTTAACTTTTAATTTAAAATGGATTAAATTATACACAATCAGTTTCATTCAACTTTTTTATTCGTACGGGACATTACATCATAACCTCCTTAAAAATAAATTCGACCTCGAATTTAAAGAGAGGTTAGGGTCTTACTAAAAATATGTGGGAACTGTTTTCACATTTCTTCCTCTATTTCCCATGTAGTTTCCTTTCCTTGGTGGTGCGTCCATGCGACCTTGACCATAGGAACCCTCTTACTTCTCATCTATCACGTCTGGTACTCCAGTATCTCCACCGGGTATCCTTGCAGGTCAGGTCCTTTTGGAAGTTGGGCTCCGCCATCCTCATCACATTTTCATCGTTGTGGTTGTACTTGCGGAGCATTGCCACATGATGGAGGTGGTGCCAACCTACAAGCATTCTCACCAATCTTTTCCAAAACTTCGAAGGGCCCAACATACTTAGGGCTGAGTTTACCTTTCTTACTGAACCTCATCACTCCCTTTATGGGTGATGTCTTCAGCATGACTTTATCTCCCACTTGGAAAGTGTGATCCCTTCTACCTTTATCAGCATAACTCTTTTGTTTATCTTGGATTGCCTTCATCCTATCTCAGATCAGGTCCACCTTGTATGCATACTTTTCTACAATCTCTGGTCCAATCAACTTTCTTTCCCCAACTTCACTCCAGTATGAAGGGGAGTGGCATGATCTACCATACAATGCCTCATATGGTTCCATCTTGATAGTTGCATGATAACTATTGTTATATGCAAACTCTATCAAGGGCAAGTGGCTATCCCATCTGCCATGCCAATTTAAAGTACAAGCACTCAACATGTCCTCCAAGGTTTGTATTGTTCTCTCAGACTGACCATCTGTCTCAAGATAAAATGTTGTACTAAAATTTAATCTTGTTCCAAATGCTTCTTGAATACTCTTTTAGAACCTTGAGATGAAGCGAGGTTCTCTATTTAATATTATGGACACTGAAATACCATGAAGTCTAATGATTTCTTTGACATATAGATCCATGAGACTTTTCACTGACTGCTTCATCTCCATTGGTAAGAAATGTGCTGCCATAGTAGTCGATCCACTACCACCCATATTACATCTTGCCCACTTTTCATCCTTGGCATATTAGAGACGAAATCCATGGTGAAGTGTACACATTTCCATTATGGAATGGTAAGGGTTTGAGAGCACTATAGGGCCTTTGGCGTTCCACCTTCACTTGTTGGTACACTATGCATTTGGAGACATAGGTGGCCACTTCCCTCTTCATATTATTCCACCCAACTTTGTACTTCCTGGGTGGATGGAGAACTCAGACTTGTGGCACTCATCTAGTACTTCTCTTCTCAGATCTTCTCTATTTGGCACCCAGAGACGTTCCTTATATCTGACGACACCATCTTAGGAGAGCTTGAAACATGTATCTTCCTTCTGTCATAGCTTGCTCATATGATCATACTCTTTATCTTCCTTTTGTGCCTTCAAGATTCTATCCACCAGATCTAACCTAAATAGAACATCATCACTTCTCCTTCTCTGGTAATCTTTGGCTTCCATTGAACAATGTTATCAATCATGTTCCAGCGCTTCACACTTAGATATGCTAGTCTGTCTTCCCATTTTCTACTTAGAGAATCAACTACTGAATTTGCTTTACCTAGGTGGTAACTGATAGCAAATTCATAATCCTTCAAGAATTCTAACCATCTTCTCTGCTTCATATTCAAATTCTTTTGAGAGAAGACATATTTGAGGCTTTTATGGTCAGTGAATATCTCAAACTCTTCTCCAAACAGACAATGACTCTAGATTTTTAGGGCAAACACTACTGCTGCTATCTCCAAATCATGAGTCGGGTAGTTTACTTTATGCTTTTTGAGTTGCCTTGATGCATAGGTCATTACTTTTCTATGTTGCATCAAGACACAACCCAGACCTGTACCAGAAGAATCTGAATAGATTACATAGCCTCCCTTACCTGTTGGGATTGTCAGTATAGGTGCAGTGGTCAATCTTGCCTTTAGTTCCTAGAAGCTATCTTCGTATTTTTGAGACCATACAAACTTGATAGTCTTCTTTGTTAGGTTCATCAAGGGAGAAACAATCTTGGAGAAATTCTTGATGAATCTCCTGTAGTACCCAACTAAACCCAGGAAGCTTATTATCTCTGACACATTCTTTGGCTGCTCCAAGTTGGATACTGCTTCCACCTTGGCCGGATCCATTGAAATCCCTTCCTTTGAGATGATATCGCCTAGGAACATTATATGGTCAAGCCAGAATTCACATTTGGAGAACTTTGCAAAGAGCTTGTGTTGTCTCAAAGTCTCTAGTACTATTCTTAGGTGTTCCTTGTATTGTTCATAATTGGTTGAATAGATCAATATGTCATCCACGAATACAATGACAAATTGATCAATGTATGGTCTGAAGACTCTATTCATGAGGTTCATGAATGATGTAGGGGCATTAGTTAGTCCAAATGGCATTACAAGGAACTCATAATGACCATACCTAGTTATAAAGGTTGTCTTTGATATATCATCTTTGGTGACTCTCAACTGATGGTAGCCACTTCTTAAATCGATCTTAGAGAAGACTGAAGCTTGGGAAAGGTGATAAAAAAGATAATCAATACGAGGTAACGGGTACTTATTTTTCACTGTGACCTTGTTTAGCATCCTGTAGTCGATAGAGTCTAAGGGATCCATCTTTCTTCTTGACAAATAGTATTGGTGCGCCCCAAAGTGAGACGCTAGGTCGGATGAACCCCTTTTTTAGTAATTCTTGAATCTGCATCTTCAGCTCCTGCATCTCAGTTGGTGTCATCCTGTAGGGAGCCTTTGAAATTGGTGTTGTTCCGGGCATGATGTCGATGTGGAAGTCAACTTCTCTTTCTAGTGGTAATCCAGAGATATCATATGGGAAGACATCGGGAAATTCCTTCACCACTTCAATTTGTTGCATGTATTTGGCTGGTGACTCCGCCTTGGTTAAACAAGCTAGGTAACCTCTGCATCATCTCTTCAGCATTTTCATTGTCTTTATTTTGAACACTAGCACTTTCATATCTTTGGTAGAGATGCCTCTCATGGTAGCTTGTAGTCCATCGGGTGTGCTGATCTCGATCTTCTTCTGCTTACAGATCATGAGAGCATTGTGGTAGGACAGTCAGTCCATACCTAGAACTATATCGTAGTCTTTTATAGGGATGATGATTAGATCTGTCAAGAAATTCTTTCCTTCTATTTCTATGGGTACTTGGGAGATGTACTTGTTAATATAGATGAAACCCAAGGGAGTTGAGATATCTAGGTTGTGATTTGTTTATTGAGCATTCAGTTTTATCATGGGGGCAAATCTTTCAGAAATAAAAGAATGAGTTGCACTAGAGTCAAATAGAATATTAGCATAATGGTTGGCTACCAGAAGGGTACCTTGGATAACCTCCTCATTGCGGTGTTCAGTTCTTGCATATTGTAGACTCTTCCAGGCACTAGCATAGCAGGGCCTCCTTCCTTGTGCTGGTCTTGATCACCCTTCTTCATATCAGGGCAGTCCCTGATGTAGTGGCCCACCTTGCCACATTGAATGCAGGCGCCTGTCTTGCGGTGGCACTCTCCTGGGTGGAACCTCTAGTAGTAGGGGCATGGGTCTCTGTTCTGTTGCTGTTGCCTTGGCTTTTGTTGCTGCACTTGCTGGTGATGCGGTGGTGGTGGTGCTCGCCCATCTCTAGGTGCACGTATGGCCTGGCACGATCATTCCGGTGATGGCCCCTTCTGCCAGCAGCTCTACTTTGTCCTATTGTCCCACTTGGATTTGTCTCCGTCATCACGTCGAACTGGAGCTCTTTACTTTTGATTTTGCAAGTAGTCATCATACTCCTCCAGTTCAGAGGCTAGTTCAACTGATTCATTCAGGTTCTTGCAATTTCCTCCCATTATCTTAGTCCTCAGTCTCGAGTTCAACCCTCTAACGAATGTTTTAGTCCTATCTTTATCAGTCTACTAGAGGGTGCAATATTTCTTCAAGCGGGTGAACTTGATTAGGTACTGGGACACAATCATCTTTCCCTACGTCAGCTGCAGGTACTCTTCCTATTTCTCGCCTCGCTTATAAGCAGGAAAGTAGCGAGCTCCAAAAACTTCCTTGAAGTCCTCCCAAGTGATATTGAACTTGTCAAAAAACTTTGTGATCTTGGTGGTCTTCCACCAGTCCTTTGCATCTTTATCTAGTATGTTGGCAGCATAAACTATCTTCTTGTCTTCTACACATTGTATTTCTTCAAATACCTCCTCCATAGTGTCTACCCATCGTTCAGCCTGATCAAAGTCATCTGAACCATCAAACTAGGGAGGATGCAACCTGAGGAGCCTCTCAATTGTATCCTTGGAGCGGTCCCTCATTGGTACACTTGAGGATCCAATTGCTTGAGTGTTTGAGTTATCCTCCCTTCTTGAGCTTTGAGCTGCTGATTCACTTGGGGCTTGCCTCAAGCCAGAGCGAGGGTGATGAGGAACAACTCTTGGAGGCACCTACATATATATTAGCCTTTCATAAGATCATTTAAAAATATATTTTTCATAAAAATAAATCCTTACTTGACATTGCTGGTGGTGGAGCGGGTGTTCATGACAATTGCACATGGACCTTAACTTACTTTAGAGACAGTTAAGAAGTGTCTCTTCTTAGGCTCTGATACCTTACTGTAACGTCCCCAAAAGCTTGCCCCAAACTCATGTCTGGAGGACTTCTGAAGACGTTACTCATGCTTACTTTGACTTACTTGACTTTGCTATGACTCTCTTGGTCAACATGATATACATAAATTATGCGAAATTTTGAAACAATATTAAACTCTTTAATGTAGAAGTCTTGAATTAAATAAAAGGACTAAAGTCTCATATCTAAAGATAACTAGGACTAACATCATAAAATACAGATAGACTGTTGCATCAATGTTTGCTAAGACATCAAGATACAATAACTAAGCAGACTCAGTCCATGTCATGTGCACGCTCCATCTAGTCATGAATTACCACATCCTCCACATCACTAGTGACATCCATACCTAAGCTTGGTTATCTGCAGGACCCAGATGCAGGGGCCTCCGTGAGCTAACGCTTCATATAGGGTAAAAATAAAATATAATAAATAAAATACTAGGAAAATAATGATTTACCTTGCCCGTGAAACATATATATGAATAAAAAACATGTAAGCATAATCAATCATAGGAGGCATAATTAATTATAACATTTGAGCATCCAACATCTTATTAATTCTTAGGACCATACATGTTCTGAATTTTCTTTTGCTTTCATCTTTGCATCTTTACTTTTCTTGCTTTCTTGCTTTCCTTCTTTCTTTCTTTGCGTTCTTTGCTTTCGTTTTTCTTTCTTTCTTTCATTATTTGCTTTCATTCTTTGAAGTATCTTTTAACTTCTTTCATCTTTGTTCTTATATCATGTGAAGAACTCTTCATCTTTTACGGGAGCTTCATGACACTTTCATGTATCATGGTCAGTGGTTGTACATCACCACGACAACCCTCTATGGTGGACGGACATTCCTATGTGGTCTTTTGCTTTCATCTTTGCATCTTTACTTTTCTTGCTTTCCTTCTTTCTTTCTTTGCTTTCTTTCATTCATTCTTTGCTTTCATTCTTTGATGTTATCTTTTAACTTATTTCATCTTTGATCTTATATCATGTGAAGATCTCTTCATCTTTTAAGGGAGCTTCATGACACTTTCATGTATCAGGGTCAGTGGTTGTACATCACCACGACAACCCTCTATGGTGGGCGGACATTCCTATGTGGTGGAAGTCACAGATTTGCAGCATAGGATGGAGAGTCTTGTACTACAGGAATAGTGGATAATTGTTTTGCTTTCACCGCCATGGGGTTTCATTGTTTTGCCTTCAGCTACACCCCTTGTCCTTACCTTTAACTTTCGTTCTTGCTCCCTTTGACAATCAGTGCACATGAAGTCCCACAACTTTCATCTTTTTATCTTTCTTCTTTATACTTTCATATCTTTCCTTTAAGCTTTTAATATTCTTCTTAAATCTTTCTTTATAAGCTTACTAGCATTGTCAATACATACATGCAGGAACAATCAATCAATCAATCACATTCTGGAAAATGCCCCACGTCGGGAATAGACACGGTCAATTTCCAGTCGAAGAGGAAAACGGGCCGTGTTAAGGGGCGACGCGGGCCTTTCTCCTTGATCATCATTTTCACGGAGTCTGATTTCCTCCTCAATGTGATCCAGCTTACTGACGTCATCTTTGTCTTCGACACAGTCCGGGTCGACATTCATCGAGGCTATTTTGGTTCATTGAACCGGGTTCGATTCACTAACATGCATTTAGGGTTACGCGGCACAGTTCAATAGAATGCAGCCGTTTTAGGGTTTCATACATCCAACGCCGAAGACGGTCCGCATCCGCTGGGAATGAGGCCCCCATCGTCGGTTACACCGCTCGTGTTGTATGACACGATCGAATTATTTTTGCGCGAGTCGGTACAACCCGTGCCATGGTGACATATGTATGTGATAATTGCTCATTTAGTCATATTTTTCAGTGTATATAAAACATAATTTACATATATTTCATAAGCATAATCATGCATATTTCATATTTTATTTATCTTTTCTTACTTAAGAGTCAGCATCTACATAATATGTATTTTTTATATTTCCAGGGGCTGTTGAATGCATGGAGGAGGAAAGATTCAAATAAAAGAAAATCTAGTTTCATCACGGGCCGTGATGCTTTGTCACGGGCCGTGATAGCACATACAACAACAGAGATGGCTTCTGTCATGGCCGTGACATGTCTGTCACGGGCCATGACAACTTGAAATTAACTCGGGTCACAACCAGGTGGCGAGCGTGACACGCTTCAAATGATTATCACGGCCGTGACATGTATGTCACGGGCCGTGACATGTGCACATTGTTCAGTCATGGCCGTGACAAGATTGTCACGGGCCGTGACAACTCCCTGGAGATGGTGGTTATTCGGTCACGACCGTGACACTTCTATCACGGGCCGTGACAAGACCCTGGAGTTTGTTGTGTTCGGTCACGGCCGTGACACATTTGTCACGGGCCGTGACGATATGCAGGGTTTAGTAATATAATGTATTTTTAAGGGATTTTTCGACGGTTCTGATCTCCTATCAACCCTACTATAATCCTAGATGGTGACAACTCACTGGAGATGGTGGTTATTCGGTTACGACTGTGACACTTCTGTCACGGGCCGTGACAAGACCCTAGAGTTTGTTGTGTTCGGTCACGGCCGTGACACATTTGTCACGGGCCGTGATGATATGCGGGTTTTTGTAATATGATGTATTTTTTAAGGGATTTTTCGACGGTTCAGATCTCCTATCAACCCTACTATAATCCTAGATGAATTCTATCATCCCAAGGCCTCTCCATCCCTATAAATAATACCCAAAATCCTAGAGGAAGGATGCTTGGAGCCTGGAGAACTTAAAGAAGGAGATGAAGTGCTGCAGGATTGACGATCGTCAATAAACCCAAGATGTAATTATTTTGTATTATTCTATTTGTTATTATTCCTGTATCTTCTCCTATCTATAGAGAGGATGAACTCTCATGTTTTATATTTATTTTCTTTTGGAGAATTTTTATTGTAAAAAGGGAAACTGAGAAACCCAAGATTTTACATACATGTCACGATTGTTAAGGATAGTGTTAATCTTGGTTTCAGTTATCGACAAGTGTTTTCCATGAATGTAGGATTTGATTTCGTCAAGATTGTCATTGTGAGTTAGGTTGACATAAAAGAACTTGACGATATTTGGATAGACAGG
>LTAE01012975.1:0-13160 GCA_001647135.1 Pontederia paniculata
TTCTGCCCCTGCATTGGATCCTGCAGGCCGACATACATAGGTATGGCGGTGCTGCTCTTGGCGTGAAGATTGCACATGGCATATGTTGAGTATCGAGTCTACCTTGTTGTATGGTCTATAGCAGACCTTTTGCTTATTTTCAGCATGTATCGAGTCAGTTGTATGAGCTATAAGCTCAAGACTATGTATAAGCCATGTGCTTAGATGTTGTAAGTTAACATTATGTGTTCTTATGACTATTGTATCGAGGTACATTGATCGTTTCCGCTGTGCTATATTGCTGTGATTTATCGTCTTCCGCTGTCGTAGTGTATCGTTTTCATGTACCGCCTCGGGAGCCTCTTCGACGCGTGTCGGATATCGATTCGACCACGTGTGGGGCGCGCTCGCGTGGCGTTACAAAAGATTTACGTTCCTCCTTGGTTCTCATTTCCGAACTTGCATTTAAGAGGAGATGAAGGAGATTAGCAACATGATGATGAACCAAAAGGTTTTATCTTGTAGGAAGAGCCAGGAGAATGGAATCAACGTACATGATGAATAGCTATATAATCAAATGCAAAGAAAGATTTATCATTTCAGTTGCTTATCAAAGCATTTTGTTGAAGCTGATGTGAAAAGAATATAGAGCTAATAAAATTAGACAAATAATATCGCAACTAATATAATAACGGGAAAATGTAATGTCCTGAGCAACTTAATTGGAGAGCTACAACGCCAATTTTATCATCTCAGAAAACTTTTTTTTTTCTACAGCTAGCGGATGCTCTCACAATCATCCTCTGGCATCCAGAAGAAAGTTAGTTGGCTAATTTAACTGATAATTTTCGACTAATAAATTTAACTATTTTTTTATTGTATCATAGGTTTAGGGGTTGATCTCGCCTAATTTGTATTCTTCCAAATTGAACATCTAATTATGATAGATATTTTTTTTTATAATTTTCTGTGCGTAGAAAAAATTGAATTTGAGAAAAAAAAATAAAATTGACTTTTAATGAAGAAAGAAAAAAGAAAGAGCGCATCGTCATCCCCATAATTAAGTTATCAAGTACGTCGAGCATTAAATTATCCACATATGCTATCTCCAACGGCGGAGTTATATACCTTCCGGTGCCTGCACGTGCAGGCACTGAAATTGGCATATATATAGATACTATTTTCTACTTACGCTACTTCATCATTATCTTGGTGGCTTCTATGTTTCACAACTATTTGAATTGACGATGGATCGAATAAGGCCATGATCACTTTTTGTAACTTTTTTGTTACTTTTAGCAATTTTGTGTTGATAACATCCATCACGTTTTTAAATTCTGTGTTATTAATTCTTCTTTACTTTTATTTTTTTTCTTTATCATCAATAACAAACTTTAAAATTTATCTTTTACATATCTTAATATAACGTACTAATATGAATTTGTAGTCATATATTAATTATTTTTAATAATATATTTGGACTTAACATTTATTTTTTTGTCATTTTTTTATCATGAAGATATTGTTAATTATTTTATATTTTTTTATTTCTATTACCATATGTTCTTTGTCTCACTTTCATTAAAATAAGTACTAAATTTCATCCTATATTTATATTAATTATGTTATTTCTAAAAAGTTTTAATTTTTTATTTGTGNTTTTTATTTCTATTACCATATGTTCTTTGTCTCACTTTCATTAAAATAAGTACTAAATTTCATCCTATATTTATATTAATTATGTTATTTCTAAAAAGTTTTAATTTTTTATTTGTGATATTTTTTTAATTAACTATTTGAACAGTCATTGTACATTCTAGCATTCGTTTAATCGCATAATTTTCGTATTTGAATTTCTCTAATGCAATTATTTTGTTAACTTTAACATAATTAAATAGTTTTTTATAACTTATTTATTAATGTGAATATTATTATTTTATTTAATTTTTAAAAACTTAGTGCTTAAAAAAGTTATTTGGATAAAAAATGACCGTAGAATGTACCTTTGACTTGATTTTAATAATTTTAATATATTTTCTAAATTAAAAAATACTAATTTTAGACTAAATAATTAATTATTATAATTAAATTTTATTTATAAAATTATGAACCCACTCAAATGATTTCTGCCTCCGCCATTGGCTACCTCAATTTATTCATTAATTTGATTGCAAAAATTTGAGCTAAACTAATGTGACTTCTCTTTAATTAAATTATTTTAACTATGGTTCAAAATTACCTAACGAATTTTAGTTGATCTTTGGTTAAAGATGTTTGGGCGGATGATACACCTCGGGACCTCCTAAATATTTGGTATACTGATGTTATTAGCAGTTTTGCTCCTGTTCTTTCAAAAAGAAAAAGAATAAGGATAAGAAAAAGAAAAAGAAAAAGAAAAACGATAAAAGGAGAATCTTGTTTAGACGAGAAGAGTCAATCGCATCTGATGCCCCGCCCTCAAATTTCCAACTTCTAGAAATATCATATAGGAGCCCGCACTATGGATCGAAAATGAGGTTATTTCGATCTCGATTTATTTTCTATCGAGAAAAGAACATAAGTTTTATTAGCACATTGTTTTACGGTTATTTTAATGTTGTTCCGGTAATAGCTCATTCTATGGATCAGTTTGATTGCAATAATATTATAGTTCGATGAATATGTATCTTATTTAAGTACGTTATAGTGTGTCACTTATTTTATTTTTAAATCGTTGAATATGAAATATATAATTAAAAATAAATAATTTATTTAAAATTTATATTTTTTATTTAATTTTTTAATCATAAATTTTAAATCTTATTATTCAAAAAATAACAAATACGGACTATTCTATTTAAATAGAATATATTTTTATTAAAATCATAATAATATATATGTCTTATCATTTGTCATAGGTCATGTTTGGATCCTCAATAAGTAATTATTAAAGGCAATAAACATGGCACATGTATAATTGACACACGTTTGGAGCATTGAAATTGATACCATATGTCACATCTATGACTATCTAATAATCAAATGTTTCAATAATAAGCTAGCTACAGATCCACGGACATGATAGAGTAAAAATAAATGAACGAAGTTTAGTTACCCTTTACAAAAGATGCCTATTTAATTATTAGTATAAGGGAAAAAAAGCTAATAACTAAATTAGTTTAATAATTTTCACTAGTAACTTGAATAGTTGATTTGTTGTTACTAGAAAATCAAAATCTCAATCATTTTATTTTATTGTTACAACGAAGATTCGCAAACTTAATAGATGGAGCGAAATGACAATAGTGTTATATCGCTTTCGGGACAACTTCATACCCACTTAATAATGGATCCGGAATATTCGGAATATACCGTTGTTTGAAAAAGAAAATGGAAGGTTGAGTTGAATGAGTAAGTAGTAGCAATTTAAAAATTTGGATGCTATTTTTTGTGTCTAATTATCTTTTTAACCTCCGGATCCATTTTTATAGATACAATATTTCTTCAGATAATAATTTTATCATTTTCTAATATTTAATCAATCAAAAGATGTTGGTATTTATGAAAACATTCTTTTCATTGATAATCACGTACACAAGAAAATTTCAAAAAGTAATATTCTTTTTAATAAAAATGAAACTTTTTAAATATTTTTAAGAATCAAATTTGATGATTCAAAGTCTTAGTCACTTAAAATTTGGTTGAGTCATATCATTTTTTTCGATCAAAATTTAAGATTCATCGATGTATAAGATTATTAATATTTGATTAATTCGATATTTGTACGAGTACGACGAAGATAAATCTTAATTAAAATGATATTTTTAAAATCCGAACTCGAAATTATTATTATATTCTCCTCCTAAAGCACAATCTCACTAACCAATTTAGTTTAAATTAATATCATTTTAGTTTTTTTATTAAAGCATCCTTTGGAAGCTGATAAGAAAAGAATATATAGTTGATAAAAGTAAACAAATAATATTCGCAACTAATATAATAATGCAAAATGCAATGTCCTGACCAATTTAATTGGAGAATTACAAGGTCAAAGTTTTATCACCTAAGAAGAACTTTTTTTTAACAACGAATGCCTTTCAACTCTCGCAATCACCCTCTCGTATCCGGCAGAAAGCTTGTCGGGTAGTTTAATTGACAAATTTCGACCGATAAATTTGACTTCTAACGAAGGAAAGAAAAAAGAACGCATGGCCTTTCCCATAAGTTATCAGGTACGTGCATTTAATTATCTACATACACTATCTGTCTATCTCAATCTATTTGTTAATTTGATTACAAAAAGGTGAGCTGATATAATTGACTATTCATTAATTAAATTATTTTAACTTGGATTGGATATCTCCATCATCTCTACATGTCCCGCCGTAGGTGCAACGAAGAATCAGGAATAAATGGTAAAATAATAAGTTTTTCTAGAAAAATGTACGAAAATTCTCAACTTTTATATTTGTTGCATGTATAGTCTAAACTTTTATTTGTAAAAAAATATCAATTTCTATATTTTTTCTATCAAATCTCTCCTAAATTTTGTTTATTAAATAAGAAAGCACCAACTTTAATATTTCATCGTAGTCTCATAATATCTTTTTATCATAATTATTTAGTTTCATGTGATAGATTTATATTGATAAATGCCAATATATATAATATTGGTTGTATACAAAAATGAATATACATTGAGTTTATTTTTTTTCTTAGAAATAGCTCATTATAATTAAATCATTTATAAATTATACAAATTATTCTATTTATATTATTTAAGAACAACAATCTTTTATATTAATATGATTATGATTAATGGTTATTGATGATATACATGAAGGATACAACATTATGTTTTTTTTCTATTCCTTTGATATTTTAGATATAAATATTGTTGTATATACAATATCACTTATCCAATTTTATTATATCATATTTAATCTTTCTTTAAAAAATATTATGAAGCTATGTATGAGAAAAAATTGAAAAGGCGATACTTTTTTATTTTTTAAATTAAATATGATAAAAATATGAAAGTTGTGTCAGTATATACAATAAATAAAAGTTTATGCTACATTTGCAACAAATATAAAAATTGAGATTTTTCATGTGCACTTTTCTCATAAGTTATGTCTTCGTGAAGTTGTCGTTAAAATAGTTTATTTTAGCCAAAATAATTATGGTGATCGAGTAATTTTTAGAGTGAGTGAGATGGTGGCTGTACTTAGTACACTTCATCCTTGATTTATTAACTTTAGAATTCTTTTTATATAAGATTTTGTTTGAACTTCCCTCTTAAAGAGAATATGAGTAGACGATGCAAATGACCAGGGTGAAGGGACATGGGTGCCTATGAAAAAATAACATTAATACAATAGTTAATAGTTTCACATACGTGGAGTTGGTGTCTTCGATAAGATGACAGTTGCTTAGCTGGTTGGCCAATGCCACTCCATATCAACAGCATTCTTTCCATCTATTACGTGATCAAGTGCCCTCTCCATATCAAACCAATCTTAGAATCCCTTATTTAATTTTTTTTTTCTTTTCATCCTCAATCGCTTTTTTCGTATTCTTTTCTGTCAAGTCATTCGCTCTTCTTATATGTTAGTTTATTTCCTTGAACGAGCAGCAGAGGCTCGTTGGAGTGGAACTGGGAGAAGCGTTTCACGCACCCGGATCTCGCAGGATGATGCGGGAGGGGCGAGGCACCGCAGAAGACACGACAACAACACAAATAGCGCGAACAGCAACGTGGAAAATTTGCACCTATAAGAAGCTCTCTCGCAAAGCAAAAATACACGCAATTCTAGAGCCCCAATCAAATCAAACATTTATAAAGTCTACACTAGTATCAGAGCTACGTTTCTGAAGATCGTCGAAGTACCGCGACACCTCCATCCATTTCTAATACTCTTCGCGCCGACACTCTTCTCCACTGCTGCGTCTCGCACGTCATCCGGCCATCCTTGAGATCTGCATCCCATTTTCCGCGTTGTCCGGACCGCTGGAGTGCCGCACGCTGCGTCGAACGATCCTTGCGACGTGCAAACGTTTGTCGTTGTTTCTCCCCTATATTTACGTCGGGTACACAACCAATGAACGGAGGAGGAAGACGTGTAAATTTTTACTATAGCAATCTTCGGTGTATGTTGGATCACCTAGTTAATTTGATATGAACCATCCATCTTATTCTATTATAAGTTTTGATCTCAATCATTCAGATTTCTCTCCATGATCTATGTCATTCGATTTCATTAATTGATTTTTTTTAATTTGTTAGATTGTTTAATGTTCGATCTGGATTGTTCATCTTGATCTAGCTCTGGTTCATTTATTCCTTTCTAATCTGAAATATTGATTCCTTATATGTTTTAATCACAGTCATATGTTCTCTTTCTTTTTTAATATCAACCATGCAACTTTAAGTTAGTTTGTTTAGATCTGTGTCGTCCATCTTTTCTAGATTGATGATGCGCATCGTGTAACATGTCAAGTTGTAACAGAAAAGATCCAGTTGTGACACATGTTGTAACAGCTTTAATGACACCCGATTGTACACTACAAAGGCAAGTTTTAAAATTTATAAAACACCAAATTACACAACTACTGCTTCCGCAAGCACATGGATAGTTGTAGCACTTTGGGGTCGATCCACAGACTGGTCAACTAGATTTCTATGAAGATTCTTAACTCAACTACACTAGCCTAAGGAGAAAATATTGTTGGTTGGGTTTGTTTTTGGTTTTTTTTAATACGAGAAAATAAACAAAGAAAATATCAATGATGAAAATATTTTCAAGGCAAAGTTCCACCCCAAGCTTGTCTACAGTTGTCAAACATTAGAAACGAATGAATCGATTCTATAAGAAGTTCAAAGAACAAAACTATGCAACATTCCACTGTTCACTGATCCAATCCAAGAACTCACTGTTCAAAGTCTTAGATTGATCGATGAAGTTATCTAGGGGAAAGATCCACTGTCGTCACAGGAATATCCCCTTGAAATCCTTTAAAAATAATACGCTCAAATCAATCCGTTAATTCGTCACAACTCATCATCACAAGCTAGCATGTTTCTTCTGTTATGCCAGATTCCTCTGCACGCAACCCCAAATGATCCCGCCAAGGCTTGGTTCACGTGAGGATGTACAGATAAGGACTCAGATTAATACCGAATTTAACGTGTGGATCATCACAATTAATCGTCACTAGCGAACACTCCCCGTCGTGTTCGGTTACACGACCTTGGGCGATCCCGGTCAGGAGTAATCCTAATTAAAGAGTTGCTACCGAGACTATTGATAGATATTAATATTTTTCAAAAATGCACACCAAATGACCATCTTGATGTGAGATATATAAAATAGTGAATAGTCACACCCGTCCGTCACAAGCTAGTTTTCTTCAACAGTCGTGATAGATTCCTCAGTGACACGACCCCTGGACGATCCGGTCAAAGCTTGGTCTAGATGAAGAAGAATGAATGTAGACTTAGGGATATAAGTACTTCAAGAATTTCCTGATTCTCAATAGTTATGACAAATTTCTCGGTTACACAACTTCGGATTTGACCTGAATGAAGAGAATCAGTAAATCGATGGAAATTTAAGTAAATATCGTTTCTCAATAGTTGTGAGAGACTTCTCGGTTACGTAACCTCGGGTGATCCTGGTCAAGGCTTGATCCGAATAAAGAGAAACAACTTCGATAAATAACATAGAATATCAAAGATATGCAAATCTTTGGAAATCAACAGAGGATAAAGTCAGTCAACTTTCATTGAACTAACTTGAGAAAGATCAAGCATTCTACAAGTAACTCTTTCTCGATTAAATCAGAACGCTAAATTAATTTCTAGGTTCATCACAACCTCATCACAATTGTTGTCACAAGTGTCATCACAAGCGGGGTTTTGACGTGTGATAATTTTCCGGTTGTGATAGATGCAAAACTCTGAGCGATCATTTCCAGGCTTAGTTTGTATGAGAAATCTACACTTGAGAGGATGATCATGCGAACAAAACTGTCACTTTAAATCATTCACAAACATTAAACACATGACAGTAAAGAACCAAACTTGTCATCTAATTAAAAGGCTAGAAACGATTCATAGATGAGAAAATATGACAACTACAATTTCTGAATGAGGCTTCACATAGCTTCAGAAATAGACTAAACTAATCCCTAAGTCCCATGAGGGACAATAGGACATTGTTTCAAAAATTAGAAAGAAAACTAAATATTTTAGAGGCGGCTTAAGAAATTTCTATCATTTTATAACGAAATTGCATAATAAATCCAATTTTATAATGAAATACAATATTTCCTACAAATGGGTTAGTCAAATATAGGAATGTTGTAATTTGATAAAAAGGTGGCAAGAAAGTCTCAAGTGGCATTCAAAATACGACCAGAAGTTGACATAAATAAGGGATGAAAATAATGTTATTAGTCACTCATCAATCTATTTGTTTTAATTTGAATCATTAACTCTTATAACTTATATAGTTTTAATCACAACTGCCCATCCTAAATGTTTTAATCTTGGCCATCAAATTTTTAAGTCGATTTGTGACGATCTCTGCCATTAATTTATGTTGACTTGATATGTGTTGTTTAATGTTTTAAGTGGATCTCTTATAAATAAGTCGTTCATTTCTTGTGTTGTGATTTCAACTGTCTGATTCTGCGTCGCTCTCTTTGTTTTTTATCCCTGCAATTTTTTTTATTTGATTTAATCTCAATTGTTCTTTTGCATTTAATCATTGCCATTCATTTTTTATTAAATCCATTTGTGTAGGATCACTTGGCACCAAAAGGGGGGGGGGGGGGAATTGGTGTAAAAACAGTTTTCACGACAATTAACACAAGGTAGATTATCACTAAGCAAATTGATAAAAAATGCGAAAGAAAGGAAATGCAAACACAAGAAGAAGATTTGTTGACGAGGTTCGGCCCAACTCCTTGGCCTACGTCCCCGCTCTGATTTCTCACTTCTTGAGAACTTCGGAATTTCACTATCAACTCTTCTTTCCGAATAGGGAGGATGAACCCTTTTACAACACTAGTTTTTTCTCCACTCAAGAGGCAAGATCACACCTCTCTTCACAATGAGCTCTCTCAGGATTACAAAGAATACTCTTATATAGCCTCATGTCTTCAATATGACCATTATCCACCTTTTTCCCTTTGATAGGACATAAAAAATATGGCTGTTGGAGTGTTCTGCTCGCCACCGGTCGACCGCTCCTTTATAGCGATCGACCGCTTTGACAAAAATTAGCCGTTGGCAGCTTCGCCGATTGACCGCTGCCCTGGAGCGATCGACCGTTCCTCGTCCAGAAGCAACTGCAGTTCTGTGTATTGGAGCGGTCGACCGCTTTGGCGGACCGGTCGATCGCTTTGACGAAAAACTATTCGTTGGCAGCCAATCGATTGACCGGTGTCCTGAAGCGGTCGACAATTTCTCATTCTAGAGAACTTTGGTTCTGTGATATGGAGCGATCGACCGCTTTGGCGGACCGGTCGACCGTTGTATCGACCTAAGATGTATCTTGTTGTTCTTTTCATATCAGTCGACCGCTGCCTTAGAGCGGTCGACCACTCTGTCTAAGAACTCCATTTTCATTTATTTTTCAACATGTAAGCTCCACAACTTGATACTCGATTAAATAACTTTAATCTTATACTTTTGCTATCATCAAAATACGTGGGGCGTAACCTTCGAACCAACAATCTCCCCTTTTTTGATGATGGCAAACTTATGTGATTAATTTTTGCAAAAGTAATAATTATTCGAAAGAGCTCCCATTAATTTTTGCTCCCCATTAATATATGCATAAACAAATTTCATAATTTATTAATGATCATAATTAAAGGAGAACAAATAACCTTAAAGAATATGGAGACAATACACTTCCCATCATACTTTAAGAAAATTTAAATTCCACAACAATCCAAAGAGCATTATCCAACATGATCAAGATGATAATCCAAAGTGCATGATAATAGCATACTAACATAGTCAAGATTATAACATACACCAAATATCAAAAATACATAGACATAGCTTGGAATTATCCAAAGCCTAATACAAAAGCAACTATAACCAAATAAGCCCATGTCCAAAAGTCCAAATTCTCCCCCTTTTGACATCATCAAAAAGAAAAGAAGGAAAAGAAACACAAAGATCCTAAGCATCCGGTGCACCCGTATCGTCCTCATAGGAATAGGTATCAAAACCCGTCGAACGAAGATATGCAAATAGACAATCCTGAGAAGCCTTCACGCAATGCTCGATCCTTTGTTGTCCGAGCTCCAAGTCTCCCGTCCGAGCCACCAAGCTATCATAGTCCGCACATGTAAAGTGTGGGAGGGGAGCAGGTGCTCTGGTAGTCAAAACAGTGTCCATCGGTTCCCTTGTCTGGGGCACATCCTCAGCCTCCTCCTCAAAGTCAGAATCTAGTGCGACATTTCCGCCCTTGCCCACGTACACCCACTCATCATCGCGATAGCGCAAGCCCTTGTGGCTGAGTGTACCAGCACCAATAATATTTGTGAGACTCATCTCTAAGACCTCCTCTTCATCAGGAATGATCACTCCACTAAGGCAAAAAATGTGAGTGAGGAACTGGTCAAAGTAGAGACTAGTCTTCTGACCATGAGCATGAAGAATCTTGTTCTTAATGTTGACTAGAGTTTGAATCATGGTGGCTCCAAAGTTGGTGGGAAGAGTGTCGAGGTCCAGGAGACTATAAAGATGATACAAATCTTGATAAGTGAGATAAGTGTGATGGCCAGAACGAGGGAAGAAAATGTGACTCAGAAGATAATGTGTGGCCTTAAGAACTGGACTCAATAACATATGGGTACCCTTGGCAGGAAAATGATCACACTTGCCCTCAAACACAACATCAAGAACCCCATCTACATGAATATGATAGCTCCACACATGTGTCACAAATCCTGTATCACCCGTAGTGGGCACACCTAGAAGCTTAGATAGACTAGTCGGGGTGAGAAGAATAGGAGATCCAAGGACAATCGAATCAATGGTGCTCCTATTGGTCGAATATGGCATAGAATGACGCACCAAACGAGGATAGATAGGCTCATGAATCTAAAGAAGAGGAAGTCACCCTATGTCATCAAAAAGAACTCGCAATTGTGGCATTTTGGGGGATTCACAATCCACTCGTTTGTCGGACACAACTTTGCGCGAGGCATAGAGCTTTTTGTTGTTTGATGCAACAGTAGAATTAACGAAGAAAGATGGATCAAATTCTTCCTCAAGAGTAGGATCAGAAGAAGAACTTGGGGCTTTTTGCTTATGAGCACCCCGGGTGGAACCTTTGGAAGCAATGGCTTTGCATTTGGAACTCATGACTTGGATTAAATAATGTCAAAGAGAGAAAGAGTTCTCTTTGAAATTTATTAAACACTTGGCGGGCGGGGAAGAGCACTTAAGGTTAGAAAGTTTGGAGAGCCAAAAGAAGGATCGAGATGTACAATCAAGATTCTAAGAGAGGAAAACAAGTGAAGAATCAAGACATAGATACTTATTGGACGAAGAACACATGACAATGGGGAGAAGTGAAAGAAACCCTAAGAAAGAAGAATTAGTGAGGGAGAAAGAAGACAAAGTTTTAAAAAATGAACTTGAGATGACATTTGATCTTGCAGGAAAGATGGAGATGGACAACCATGCATCAATGGAGGAATCATCGGAGGGGATCTCTGTGAAATCGAGAGTGTGAAAGAAGGAGAGAAAATATGAAGAACAAGATGAAATGAGCCGTCTCAGGTTGTTTTAAGTCGCACGGAGAGGTCGACCGTTTTGCGGAGCGAACGACTGTTGTCGAGTGTGTTAAGCACCGTTTTGCTTAGCGGTCGACCGCTTGCTAGCACCGGTCGGTCGCTCTATCTAATGGATCCAAAACAATTCTGAACCGGTCAACCGCTCGCTTGAACCGGTCAACCGCTCGCTTGAACCGGTCGATCGGTCTGAATTTTTTAGAAAACCTCTCAATTTTAGGTTGCAAAAAGAATTTTGACTCTAAATTAAATGTATGTGTTGTCCAACACATTTTCAATGTTCAATTCATGTGAAAAGTGACACTTGCATAACTAAGGCACCCTTAATTTGAATTGGTAGGTAATTACAAATCAAGCATACCCAATTCTCTTCTAAGCATACAAAATCGTTCTTCACTCAATGGTTTTGTAAAGATATCGGCAAGTTGAATCTCAGTAGGAACATGTGCAATAGAAATATTTTTAAGAGTCACATGATCTCTAATAAAATGATATCTCAAATCGATGTATTTTGCCTTAGAGTGTTGAACCTGGTTTCTGGTCATTTCTATGACATTAGTATTATCACATTTCATAAGAATTGTTGAGCATGTTATATCATAGTCAAGTAATTGTTGTTTAATCTATAAAATTTGTGCACAACAATTATCGACAACTACATATTCCGCTTCGACAGTAGAAATAGCTATAGAATTTTATTTCTTGCTAGCCCACGAAATAAGTGAACTACCAAGAAAGCTTAAATTTATTTTGCTGAAAATAAATTTTAACAATGAAATTTGTTTCTTAAAATTTTGCTGAAAATAAATTCTAACAATGAACAACTTAAATTTATTTTCTAAATTGATCTACAGTGAAAATAAATCTAGTGGCAACTAAAGTAGACTTATTTCTAAATTAATTTCGCTGAAACTAAAGTTAACAGCGAATAAATTAAATTTGTTTTCTAAATTGATCTATATAGAAAATAAATCTAATAACAAATAAAGTAAATTTATTTTCTGAACTAATTTTCCTGAAAAATAAGTTTAGCAATAAATAGATTTCACTTATTTTCTAGATTAATTTTGGGCGAAAATGAATTAAAAAAATAAACTAAATTTATTTTGTAAAGATTAATTTTGTCCGAAAAAATAAATTTATCTGAATGTACACTTAATTTATTTCAAAATAAATTTAATAATAGATAAACTAATTTTATTCGAAACAAATTTAATAAAAATATTAAATTTATTTTCTAAATTAACTTACCCGAAAATCAAACTTATGAATAAATAGACTAAATTAATTTTCTTGAAAATTAATTTTATCCGAAAATGAATTTAATGATATATAGACTAAATTTATTCGAAATAAATTTAAATAAGAATACTAAATTTATT
>LTAE01012976.1:0-13158 GCA_001647135.1 Pontederia paniculata
AAAAATTTGGTTACTGATAGAGCGCAATGGCGTCGTATGATCCATGTAGCCGACCCCACCTGGTGGGATAAGGCTTTATTGTTGTTGTTGTTGTTGTTGTTGTTGTTGTCGAGGACTAAATTAGAATCCTCTCATCCTCACATTCTAAACAATTTTCAAATGAACATCCAAATAATGTAAAATCATCCATGAAGAATTCTAAAATTTGTTCATTTCCATCAATGAATATCGACATTATGCATCGTTAAAAATTTGTTGCGGAGTTGCATAATCCAAAAAGGATTCTTCTATAGGCAAACATCTCATATGGGCATGTAAATGTCATCTTCTCTTAATTTTTTTAACGCTGCTACAATTCAGTTGTATCCTGAATGCCCATCTAGAAAACAATAAAAATTAAACTATGACTTGAAATACACTCAAGAATTTGATCAATGAAAGATAAAAGGAAATAATCTTTATGTGCAGCCTCAATGAGGTTACAATAGTCAATGCATACTTGTCACCCATTCATTATTTGTTGTTGTATTAACTCATTTTTTTATTACTTACCACAATTATACTCCTTTTCTTTGGAACCACCTATTCTTGACTTATATAGGGTCTATCAAAAATTGGATAAATGCTACCCGCAAGTTAACTTCTTGAAAACTTCCTTTAAAGTGGGATAGAGTCTCCAATGAAATTGAGTTGGCAGTTTCCTCATCAATATTTTTGCATGCAAATAATGGGCGAGATGTATTTGATGTCAGCAATTGACCAAGAGAAAGCCTTCTTATGTCTTTTTAGAACTTCTTGTAAATGTTGCTCCATGTATCCTATAAGGTGAAATGAAACAATAACAGGAAATGTATCTTCTTCAAGGAGTGCATATTTGATATGTGATGGAAGTTCTTCAGTTTAGTGATTGAAGGTGATTTGGTTTGGACCTCCATTGAATGTTTTTCCTATTCCTATTCAATGTTCTCCAACTCAGCTAATTCAATTGCTTCTTCATTTTTTCTATTATAGCTCTTAGTTGTCTACATAGAATCTTGAATGACACCTAAAAAGATCTTGTCAAGTTCATCAGTATTATCATTCTCAAAAGTTTCAATATTAAAACATGAAGAATAATCAGCAATACTTTTCTAGGCATTCTTTATGTCGAAGCTTAAGACTTCATTGTCAATCTAGAGGTCAACTTCCCTTGTTGAATATCAATTGGAACATTCACAGTTCGAGGAATGGTCTTCCCAAGATGATATATTTTCTTGTTTTGTATTCATTTTGAGAATATGAAATCAACAAGAAATATAAATTCGTCAACCTTAACTACGACATCTTCCAATAGTCCTTTTAGTCTCTTGATGGATTGATCAACCATTTGCGACATGATTGATGTCAACTAAAGCTCCCAATATCTAACTTTTAAACATAGAACTTTAGCACAATAGTAATATCCGATAGTACAAGGTATGGTTAAATTGGCATGATCCTTGATTTTCGGTGGAATGCCACTTTTATGGATAACATAATTGATGTTAAGAATCCAATAGCTACTAAAAGTCAGCAGATATATTGATCGCACAAATAATAAAGTGATGATAAAATATCGATCCCACTAGGAGTGGTGAAATTTTAATTCTAAACCTTATCCACTAAATTGAACAGAGATAAAATTACACATGTAAAAAGGAAAGAAGGAAAGGAAAAAAGTTAGATTGTGCATGAAGGTTATTGATTTGATGAAAATTCTAGGGCTATGACTTGTATCCCCCAATGCTATCTCTTGAATTAAGCAGTTAAATTAATTATGGAATTTTATGAAGGGTAGTGTTAATTGTATAAACTCTGAAACCAGATGGTTGAAGTACCTCAAATTAGGATTGACTTACAAAAGTTCGTAACTGAATTGTCCTAAGATCAATTAATTTTAGATGCATTAAACAACAAACCTCTAATCATCAATTTCTTAAACCAAGTAAATTGGTAAGCCATAATTTATGATTTTCGAACTAGATAATAAAAAAAGTTGCTCATCAAAGTAAAATCAATCGAAGTGTCTGAAACTTGGGATAAAAATAGTCCTCGTCGCATTTGAAAATGGATCGTGTCATATATGTACGTATTAGGAGTTGGCAAACACGACAAATGTTCCTCCAAACAAGTTCTCTGCTTTAAAATGGAGAGATATTTTTTTTATAAAGTTGGATTTTAAGATCAAATAAAATAATATCTTTAATAATATCATTGATTATTGCTAACAAGAAAACCCAATTATTCAAATAAACAAACATATCTAAGTACATGAATTTCAGAAAAGAGAAACTATTCAAGAGATAAATCAATCAAGTTTTCCCCTAACAAATAGTTATTCTACCCTAGATGACATCCAAAAAATATTAAACAAAGCTTCTTTGTCATCTGAAAAAGATAAAAAAAATGTCTAACACAAAATTCTAGGTAGAACGACAAGATTCCTTAGGTTCCTTGCTCCTGAAGATGAATTTCTAGCCGTCTCTCTCGTACGTAGATGGCTAGGGCTTCAACTTCAGAAATTTTTAAAGAGATATCTTCAAGGGCCGTAGGGACGCCTTATTTATAGAGTGAACTTGACTCCCATGATATTCAACCAACGGATTGAATTTTCTTGAAGAATAAGTCATTGATAGCTACACTTGATAGTCAACACCGAATTGAGACAACATGGTCTATTATGGGTGCACACAACCCATGTCGATAGTCGGTCTGAATTTGAATCAAGTTTAACTTCAAGTGAAACCAGTAGATGAATGTGGACCAATAGAGAGACTGAGAAACACTCGATTTCTGCATAGCATTTGGTGTTTGCTGAATTGACAAAACATGATCCATTTCAGAACATACACAAACTATGTCTTGCTTTCTGTGCTGGCTTTTTTAATCATTTATTTGAGGTTTTCCTATTCCAACTACTTTAGCTCTCGAGTTTGCTAAAAAGCGAAACATAGAACAATTGGGTAGTTTCTGATTTAATATAAAAGATAAGCAAAAACCATTTCAAAATATTATATGAAACTAATAGAACTACGAAAAATGACCTAAATGATATGTGTGCAACATATATATTTTTGCTCACATCAAACTTCCCCAAGGTTAAACCTTAGCTTGTCCTCAAGCAAAAATCTCAAACCAAAGTCAAGAACCTAAAAGTTTTGTCATGGCTTCATCCTATCAACCAATACTTTTTCTCTTGTCGTTCTTTTACACGACCATCGTCAAAGTATCTCTCCTCATTCCAGAAGATCCTATCTTCATAGAAGTTCTGAAACTTAAACATATTTAATTTTTTTCTTATCCACCATCTTAGGAGAGAAAAAAAATACAATCATATAATAAATTAATGTTGAAAACACAAGTAACCAATGAGCTTAAGATATATATTTTTTCATACTAACATTATCACTTTTTTATTGACATTTAGCTCCAAATAGGTTTGACAAGAGAATAACATGCTATTGACTGGTAACTACTAGACCAGATTACATTAAGGCAACAAGTGTTGAAAAACATGTCTTGAGCTTACTTGTATGAACATTCTCAAGTTCAAATTGAAAATTTTGAACGAACTAGTGATTCAAATACTCATGTGCTTTTTCATATTGCTCAAGATGGTCCATAAATGAGATTTAAATCGAAGGATCTCCAACCAATTAGCCATAAGTCGTTATATAAAAATCCTCTATAAATCTGACTCCATGGATACATCGATGTTCCAGATAACACATTTGTATCTCCTCAACAATTCATTTTTTCACTTTCATTTTTCATGGTATATATAAGCTCAAAGAATACTTTGTGTTCAATAAAAGTGCAACTATAATCAAGACAAAATGAAAGAAAATTAAAAGCAAGCTAAAAAAGAAAATATAGTAATAAGTTTTATAATTCTATTGAGCAACTTTCCCAATACTAAGGTGATATTTGATAAAAAGAACTATAATTGAATTTCATGGATTGTTAAGGTGTGCTGAGTTTATATTAGAAGTTAGACAGTTATAGCTAAAAGTTAGTTTGAAACAATTTCTTTTTTTAATTTAATTTGGATTTACATATTTAAAATGCATTACATAAATAGATATGCAAAACTAATGCAAATATGCAAAAACAAAGAAATATAATGCATGAATGCATACTTCCCTAAGCTTGCATCAAACATTGTCCTTAGTGTTGAGTAACTTCGAGAAAGCACTATAATGTAGACAATCAAATACATACTGAAGAAAATGAAAAAAAAAGAAGAAATGACAAAGAAAACAACCGAAATGATTACTGTGGTGGCAACGGTTAAGTTCCAAATCCATAATGGCCCTAGCTAAGATGATAATATGATGGCGCTAGATCATTTGCTCCAACATGTCCAACCGATAGCGATTTGAAGGGTAAGTAGGAGGAGATACTACATATGTAGGTTCCTATGGTAGAGGTTGGTGCTACTCAGTGTACAAAGGCCCCTCAGTAGCAATGTGTGCATAAGGCTTGGACTCCTAAATCTCCTCATTTGCAATAGATATCAATGGCAGAAAGTAGAGCCAGTTGGCTCTATGAAACACTATGATGCATGCAAAGTTGTTGCAAGTGGTCTTGTCATAGCAGCACCGGAAGATTAAGTGGTGTTCCCTTGACTATAATGATTAGTTTCATATGAGTCATCTTGTTGTGATCAATTGGAGAAGCCTCTCTCTACATACTGAAGAAAATGAAAAAAAAAAGAAGAAATGACAAAGAAAACAACCGAAATGATTACTGTGGTGGCAACGGTTAAGTTCCAAATCCATAATGGCCCTAGCTAAGATGATAATATGATGGCGCTAGATCATTTGCTCCAACATGTCCAACCGATAGCGATTTGAAGGGTAAGTAGGAGGAGATACTACATATGTAGGTTCCTATGGTAGAGGTTGGTGCTACTCAGTGTACAAAGGCCCCTCAGTAGCAATGTGTGCATAAGGCTTGGACTCCTAAATCTCCTCATTTGCAATAGATATCAATGGCAGAAAGTAGAGCCAGTTGGCTCTATGAAACACTATGATGCATGCAAAGTTGTTGCAAGTAGTCTTGTCATAGCAGCACCGGAAGATTAAGTGGTGTTCCCTTGACTATAATGATTAGTTTCATATGAGTCATCTTGTTATGATCAATTGGAGAAGCCTCTCTCTATCCACGGGCTTCATAAAGTAAAAAATACTTAGCAATGGGTATGATCAGGCCACCTGTGATGATAGTACCCTTCTTCTTGGTGAATTTCTAAAATGTGAAGGCTAGAAAAGCTCTGATGTTCATTCTTCTTCCCTCCAGCATCACCCATAAAAGAAATATAGAGATGTTAACAACTCCATCATTGTCACCTCAGCCACAAGCCGTGGTAGCTAGGATCTTGTGAACATAGAAAAGTACCAAATTCTGATTCTTGCTAGACTTGGTGCGTGCAAACTTCAGAGTTGTCTCACCAATGATGTCTCTCCAAAAGATCAAGGCACTAAAGTCTGGGTGGATACTCAAATCATCCATCTTAGGGAACCCCAAAGTGTGACTAAATTCTTGTTGCATAGTCTCAAGGTGACATAGGTTGCTCCTCCATTGAGTTCTTCAAATAATAAGTTGTATAGTCAATGTTGAATGCCTCAAAAGAACTCAAAAACTCCTCGACAATCTTTTGATATATTGGCCACTTCTTCAGAACAAAATCAGCCACACCGATCCGATCACATAGACAAAGAACTTCATCATAAGGAAGATATATAACCTCGAGATCATTGCTGCCAAATACGATTGTCTCGATACTATGCGACAAATTGTAAATATTATCACATATCTCTAAACTCCAAACTATCAGGCTTTTTGGAATCATGGATGGATTAGGTAGATGTATTCAGGCATCCTCTTCCATTATAACATGAGTACGATGATGAGGTGGCATGATGAGTGAATTGGAGATAGAACACGATTTGTGTTAGGATAGGAAACAACTTGCATTGTTCATCACTATGGGCTCTAAATCAATAGGACACAGGTCATGAATAGCTGACGATATGACTTGATTCCTTGTCAGAGTCAGAGAAGGTGGCGAACATGACCCATTTAGTTGAGAAAATGGAGCGCGTTGTTAAATGGCGATAACGTACAACGATGGAGAAGATGATGCATGTCCGCAACGCAGGTTGCATTGTGCCGAACTTGGACTGTGTTAACATTGCGTAAACTGGAAATATCGTCAAAGATATGCACTGAGTGGTAGAAAATGTTGTCAGACTTCGTCTGGGAGGTGGAATTGCCGTAGATCTTGTTGTGGAGAAGGAACACGGTCAATTTACGAGGCATTGCCTATGCAGACTCTGTAATGGTGTACAAATCATAGCTTCTAGAAGGCATGCATGTAGCATGAATTCTAATGCATTGACGAAGCTTCACATGAAATAAAACGGTGCACGGATCGCAAAATGAGTTCATAAATCCCTGACGTGACCCATTTTTATGTATCTGTGCAATGTTGGTCGTCTAATTGAAAACCTCAGGGTCCATGTCTATTACCTGCATGAGAATTCCAAAGAGTGTTGCGAGTGCATGGAGTCTCGCATGTTAGTGAGTGAAACCATCCTTTTTTACATTGGACACTATCCATTTTGAGGAATAGAAATTATAAGCCAAATAATATATATGTCAACCTAATAAATGAACACAAAATCAAACTAGAGACAAAGGGTTAGGTACGATAGTTCTAAGTTATAATTGTTAGCTTGATTTGCCCTTGCATGTGCTAAGACTTAGATAATATGATGGAGTCCAATTTTTTATGATGGGCATCACCAATGTAATGTTTTAGGCGATATTCATTGACCTTAAATGTCGATGACCCATTCAAGGTTCTTAGTTCAAGGATCCAAAAGGGGATGAGCTGACTACTACAAATGGGCATGTCCATTTGTACTGGAGTATATTTGAAATAATCTAAGCCTATTGTCATACATAAATACTTGTCGATTGGGTTGAAAGTCTTTTATTTTCATTAGTTGGTCATGCCATTTTTTCTTCTTTCTTCATATTCTTGCTATTTTCATAGACATTATTCTGGAACTCGTCGAATTTATGTATTCTTTCTTTTCTAGACTCATTAGGGTCGAAGTTTAGGAATTTCAAGGCCTAGTATGCCTTGTATTCCAACTCGATAGGAAGATGACATGATTTTCCAAAAACCAATCTATATGGAGACATCCTCATAGATGTTTTGAATGTAGGCCTGTAAGCCTAGAGTGCATCAACAAGTTTTAAGACCCAATATTTCGTAGACGAATTCATAGTTTTCTTGAGGATTCTTTTGATCTCTCAGTTTGACACTTCTAACTGACCATAACATTGGGCACGATAAGGTATACTTAACTTATGGGTGACTCCAAATTTATGAATAGACTAGAAAATAGGTGGTTACAAAAATGAGAACCATTATAAAAGATGATAGCCTTGGGTGTGCCAAATATAATAAATATATTTTTTAAAGAAACCTTACCACTACCTCCACATCTTTGAGGGAAAAGCATGAGCTTCAACCCATTTAGACAAATAATTCCAGCAACTAGTATATACTAGTTGTTCAATGACTTAAGAGAAGGTCCCATAAAGTCAATATCCCAAACGTCAAAGATATAACAATATATAATAATTCGTAAATGCATTTCCTTTCATTTGAAGATATTATCAGCCTGTTGGCATTGATCGTGACTTACAAAAAAACTTGAGCATCTTTGAAAACCGTGGGCCAATAAAACCCACTCTCCATAATCTTGGTTGTAGCTCGATTTGGCCCAAAATGACCTTTAGTTTCTAATCGGATGGCAATGGGTCATGATATTTTGAATTTTATTCCCATGAACACAATGTCAAATTATTTGTCGGCATAGACTTTGAACAAGTGGGGGTCCTCCTAGAGATAGTGCTTGACAATGAAAAAATGATGTTTTCTTTTGTTGCATAGTCCATCCTTTTGAAATCCAATTTTCAGCAAGAAAGTTAGCAAAATCGGTGAACCATGGAGAACTTTATATTAACCTTACCTCAAATAAAATATTTATGCTGAAAATTTTCTCATTAAGGAAGTAATCCAAAATCTCCAACTCTCTATAAGTGTTGGTTCTAGCTAGGATAAATGATTAGCTACTATATTCTCCGTCCCTTTTTTTGTCTCTCACCTCCACATCAAACTCTTGAAGTAAGAGTATCCATCTCAGCAATCGAGGCTTTGTCTCCTCTTTGTCACAAGGTATCTAATAGTTGCATGATCAGTGTACACGATAACCTTTAAACATATTAAATATGAGCATAACTTAGCGAAGTCAAATGTGACAGTTAAAAACTCCTTTCCTGTGGTTGGTTAATTTATCTAGATAAGTGTGAGTGTGTGAGTAGCATAGTAGATGACCCCAAAAATCTTGTCGCACCTTTGACCCAAAACTCCACCGATAGAGTTGATGCTTGCATCACACATTAACTCAAATGGCTGACTAAACTCTGGGGCTAAACAACAGGAGCATAAATTGATTTCTCCTTTATATTATTAAAAGCATGTAAACAATCAGAAATAACGAGAAACTTCATATCCCTTAAGAGAAGGTTTGTTAGAGGTTTTGTAAATAACAAGAGAAGCATGTTTTTTGGGTTTAGCCACATCATGAATTCCTCTTTTATGGGTTAAATGCTTGGTTCTCTAAGAATTAAGTGCCACATACTCAGTGAGTTCATAAATTTCCATTTGGACATTTCTTGCTCATGACTATTCATCCAACCAAGAAATTTAACTTGTTTTTGTCATTTTGGCAGAGTACATTGTAGAAGCCTTTAAGTAACTTCCGTAAAGGAATTCGATTGCCATGAACACTAGCGAATAGTTCCTTAAATTGATCCCATGTTTCAAAAAACATATGTTCTTTATCTTGCATGTAAGATCACAACTCACTCCTTAGTTTAGGTGGGAGATGTTTGTCGATGAACTTCTCTATGAGTTATGCCAAGTCCTTATAGATTCTGCAGGTGAAGTCTTAAGCCAAATAAATGCTTTATCTCATAAAGAAAAAAAAGAAATAATTGTAAATCAGAAACTTGAAAATAAACATTATTGCACTTGAATGTGCTACATATATTTAGGAATTTATCAAAATGATCATGGGAACTCTCATTGAATGCATTAACAATTCATGATTGGATCATCCTCATGATCGTGGGGTTGATCTAAAAGTTTTTTGCATTGATGACTATGATCAAAATGCTTGATTTAGAATCCATATATTATAATGAGATATAATCTCTCGTTGACAACTACATCAATTCTTCATTATCCTTAATCTAGGGTTGCTTTTGATATTCAACCATTATTGTTTTATTTCTCAGTCTTTGGAAGGTTTTTCCTGATTTCATTATCAAAGTCTAGAGATGCATTTGAGCTTTCAGTGTTGCGTCAATTGTGATGGCTCAAAGCCTCTAGAATTGATGGCCTATGGAAATGAATGTTCTCATAAACTACATAACCAAAAACTAAAAATAAAAAATAGTAAAACGTCTCAAAGTAACTTGCTAAAATCAAAATAGTAGTTAAAAGAATTGTTCTCTAACAATGATGTCAAAAACCTAATGAGAAAATTCATTATCGACAAAAGTTGCAAGCAACTACACTACTTATTCAAATAATAAAGTATAACGAGTACAAAATGGTTGATCCCATGAGTAACAAACTAACTAACAATCTAACATCATAAGTTAATAAAGATGACATTGAATTTGGGTAAAGTTTTAGTTGTAGAAGAGTAAAATAGAGAGATAAGATAAATAATAAAGGAACACTAATGATGACTAGGGCCTCGATGATAGATATGATTAGGGACAAACATTTCCATTGTATTAATTAACTTAAGCAGTGATAAACATATTTAACTCTCAGATGAACTAGGAGTATCTCATATATAAATTCCATTCTGAGTAAAGGTCAATTATCCTTGAATTAATAACTTAAGAGCATATTATTCTGGCTTTACTCCCAGACATACTCATATTTTGATGTATTGGGTTGTGATTCCTAAATTATTAGGTTGCTCATTCCGATTTCAAACAAATAGACCATAAATCTAAGCACACCCTTATGACTCTACTAAGATAGGACATGTATTGCTTTAACTAGGTAGTTAATAATCAATTTTACATAAATCATGAACTATGATGCATGCATATTCAAACATATTTTTAGGCATATATTTATGTTTATTTGGTTAATTATGTCATAACATTCATCAATTTCATTAATTATTTATTTCTATTTCTTTGAGTCATGAATCTATCCAACTTTTGATATTTATTCTTAGTTCTATTAAGTGGAGGAGGCAATAAGCACTTATAAGAGATTACACGATGAAAGAAGTCAAATCTACATTCAAAACATTAACTTTCTAAATTTCATGGGCCATTACAAATATGTAATGATCGTGATAGCAACTCTATAGACTGATGAATATATATCATATGCCACAATTTTAAATCATGACCATAGCAGGGAAGCCAATGTTGTTGATGAAGATACTACATATCGTGCATACTCATGTCATGGCCACGACATTGAAGCAACCACCTAACTGATGAGACACAATCGATAAATCTCATAACGGGTCATGATATCATGTCACAAGGCATTATATTGCAGTCTCACCGGCCATGAAGAACGTCACGACATCAATAGTGTAGAGCAATATTGGATATCAACATGTTATAGACAATTATATTATATCACGGGTCATAAATATAGTGGAAAGCAATTGCTATTATAGAACTCACCTCGATTCATAAACCGTAATATCACGCCATGGGTCGTGATAGAGAATTTTCCTACTTTGACTCAAAGTCTCGAGCGTCGTTAAATTCTTTCATGACTCGTGACAGACTACTCAGATTTGATTTCGAATAATCTTTTGAAGAGATTTCAATTCCATAGGGACTCACATTATTTCGTATTCAAATTGGAATGGATTAAGAAGAATAATTGGAAAAGGATTCATTTCCTATCACAAATAGAATAATTGGAGAATATAAATAGAGACGGATTCCTATTACATTCTGAATCCAAATAAGAATGAGTTCTTTGACCAATTTGATTCAGAGCAGAAGCTAAAATATCATGAAAAAGATTTCAATCATTATACAACTCCTTGGGAGCTACTAGAGATCTATACCTAATGAATTTGTGAGAGTTTTGAAGCCTAAAAATGCAGTTCAAGAGATAATTGAAATTAAAGACAAATTGAAATATTCTCTCATCCTTCTTGGTAATATGACTTGGAAAGGAGTCCTATCATGTCCTAACCCTTTGGGAATTAAAAGAAAAGATAATTAAGAAGATTCAGAAGTGTGTTATGGACTTGAAGTCAGCCCCAAAGTCAATTTACAAATTTGAAAAGGGATTTTCTTGTTATGATTTGGAAAGATTTCCAAACCATCTCATACTCTATGTAAACCTAGAAACCCTTTGGAGGCTATAATTACACATGTTCAGACCAGAATTTATATGCTACGAGTTTACAATCTGAGCCTACAAGTCAATGACATGAGAGCAACTTGAAAGGTTGTTGAGAAGATTTATAAGTGGTACATTCATAACGAAGATTGTGCAAAAGGTTCATCGACGTCCAGAAAAGTACTCTTTGTTCTACTTTATGGTGGGATGATATTTTCTATAATATTTCAGATAATATTTCTTTCATAATAATCTTAATTGCTAGGGCAAACAACCGAACCCTTTCGTCATTGATTATAGTTTATTTGATTCTCATGAACATGATAGCTTGGTTTAAAACAAAATGGTTGGTTATTACTTGTGCAATATCACCAAATCTACTTTATGCTATTCGTGCACTATCTTACTAGATTCGTTAAAGATTGATAGATTTGTGGACTATTGGATTATTCACTTAAGGGTGATTCGGTAGTTTAGGAATCACATCTCTTCGTATCATGATCTGTGCTAATGGCCCGAAAAATATTGCTAGAAAGTGCATTAGTTGTTATCAAGTTATAATTAAAGATAAGTCAAGTTATCGTTCCCATGAGAATTGTATTTGTAGCCTAATTTAATCTCACAAACTAATGAGAGGAGTACATTGGTTGAGATAAAATGATTTTTCTATAAAATACGATAAAAATGAAAAGATACGGTTAAAAATATGATCAATGTGAATTCATAATCTATGATGACATCAAGCATTGGACTAGAATGATCAAGATGAAAATGGATAAATCAAATTTACCAAGTTTTAATAAAAAATTGGTTTTAAACGATTCTTAAGAGGATTAAAATTATGACTTCCTCTCTAGGATGAGCCAACTATCTCAATTCTAAGAGATTGATCGCTCCTCTCTAATATGATAATCTAATCTAATAGGAGGGTTTAAATTCGTTAAAATAAATTTCTTAGACTATGGATTATTCCTTTCCAGGATGCTAATCATACAGTTTTCACACGAAAGATATTCCTATAGGATGCTATATACGTGTGGTATGAAATGCCTTGAATTAAACTTCAACGATCAATTTAGAAATCAACAAAAATAATGAACAAGCTATTCCTATCCATAATTTTAACAGGATTCACAATATAAGAGAATTCATAAAAGCATTAAGATCCACATAAATACACATAAGAAATTGAATAAACTAAAATAAATGAAAATAACAAGAGTTCATCTAGTTTTTGTTGAATCTAGGATCCCAAGAGTGTTTTGATGATCACAAATTTATAAGGCAACTTAGTTTGTACTGATGAACTTGTTGAGCTGAATTTTGTAACAGGTTGACTTATAGGTCGACCGAAGCTAAAAGAATGGAAGACCTATGCACATGGAAGACATCTCAAAAGAAGCATATGTGTGCAGCGGTCGTCCTATGAATAAAGAGAGATCGACCTATGTTGAAGGAAGGTGCATGAGAAGGGATCAGGGGTTGACCGGTCGACCAGAGATGAAGGAAGGACGACCAGAGTAAAAGGCTTAACTGGAGAGGTCGCCCGATGCTGAGGAATGAGCGACCGAAGGCAACACCTTTGTTACAAGGGAAGGAGATCAGATGGTCCTAGGAGAAGTGGACGCCCAGAGAAGACTTAGCTGAAGGAG